>JAAAYG020039484.1:0-13332 GCA_009936455.2 Tomocerus minor
TTATCTGTGACGAATGAAGAAGGCTTGGTGGAGCAATATATTGACTGTCAATACTGGAATTACAGCAATTGACAGTCGCATTTGCTTTTTGAGAAAAACTGCCATCCACTGTTTCTAATTTTGAAAATATCTTTGGCCTTATTTGCTGAGTAGCGTTTTGGACCGACTTTCCCTCCCAGTCCCGGTTACAATTAGCAGATTTGATATCTTGTCCACGAAAGGTTTTATTTGTAGAAGAAACTTTGAAAGACTCACCTTTCTGAGTCAGAAGTGCGTTATCTAATAGATGAAATGGAAATCGAATATTGTTTTTATAATATTTATTGTCCAAAGAAAGGTTATATATCCTGACAAATTTAACTCCCATTGATTTTTTCTCGCACCATGCTTTAAAGTAAATATAAAATGAAATCAGAAAAAATAAACAACCACGAAACCTTTTCTGTCATAAGGCCAAGTTAATGATGGGTGGCGATTGTGCAGTTCTTTAACGATTTCTACGTTTAGATCCATAAGACTTTGTTTTGTTCTATTTACTGAGTCAGCAAATGCACTGGTTACTTTTTTGACGTAACTTTGGGCCTCGGATTCGGATTGAAACTCCTTTTCATTTTTTCCAATAATTCTGTCAATTACAGCAAAATCCTTGTCACAGTGCTGCATTATAGTCTTAGCCAGTGTAATGTATTTGCTAAGCCACTCTAAGTTATACGACCTCGACTTCAATCCGCGAAGTTTTTGTGTGTTGCCACTCATTTTAATATCCCACGTCAACTGCCAAAATAGTTTCAACTGGAAATATAAATATCACAATCATAACCATTCCAAATAGCTTACACAATGGACGGCGACGATATTATGAAGGTATTTATTAGAAGGTGACATATTTTTTTTTGTAAAAATATTTATGTGGAAAAATATAAATAAATTTTATTGGTTGCTTGGAAGCATAAATATTAGTTTTTGGTTTTTTTGCAATGTAATTGAAGGTTGCACCTACAAGTACTGAAGACGTTAAGCGGCTATTCGGAAAATTGAAAATGAAATTGAAAGTACTTTTAATGCACTAATTTATAAATTAGGAAAGCTAAAGATTGTGGTAAGCAATTTTTGTAGGGATTGTAAATAGCAGTATTTTATCTGACAGAATAAATAATTTGAAACTTTTTAAAGTTACGGTTATTGGATTTCTTTCTAGAACAATCATACTTTTAAAATGTAAGCACAAATTTGAACCACAAGTTACATTTATCCACTGCAGAAAAACCGACTTTAAAAATCTAATTTAAAACTTAGTATATATATACATAAATTAGTATATACATACAGTGGCGGTTCTACGCACCTGCGAAACCTGCGGCGCAGGGGGCCCCGCGCCTAGGGGGGCCCCGCGCTTGAAGCTGCCGGATAATTAATCGGTTAAGACGAATTAATCTGGATTACTCACGGAATTTTCCTCCTGACCTTTCATATCAGTTGTAGTTTTGAGCGTATAATACTGACATTGAAAACTATGAATTTGAAATGTGATGCAATATTACAAATTGAATTCGTATACAACGAAGTAAATACAACACCATTTTTGAGCAAAACGGCATTTTTAAATAGCTTAAAATACAATAATAATATATAATATAATATAACGTCCTCTCGTGACCGCAATTCAGGGAGAAAGCTCACCTTTGGGGCATGAAAGCCGAAAAAACTTATGACAAGCTGGCAGAAAACATAATAAACTACACGGATCTTTACATTAAACATATAAGAAAGCGTCAAGTCAATAATTTTCACATTTAATGCAACATTTTTCAACTATAAAAATTCATGTTTGCCGAGCAAATATGAAGTAATAAACTTAAGAATCCCCAAAATTTGTATTTGCTGAATCCCAAAATTTTCTTGCGCTGCGCAACTGAACTTAAAAGTTTTTAAACTCAAAATCTACTTTGTGCATCCTTAAATTTTCTTGCGCTCCGCGCAAATAAGAAGTGTCAATCATACATCTCATGTTATACTCCCCCCCTTCCTTCACCCTTTTCTGTGCATGGCACTAAGGGCCCCGCAGGGCGTCTCGCAGGGGGCCCCGCGGGTATGTAGAACCGCCTCTGTATACATACATAGTATAGCCATAGTTTCGGATATTTCCATTTCCCACCCTATTTTATGGGACACGTGGGAATTTGCGGGAACTGAGATGTAATGGTCTTGAAGAAAATGGTGGGTTTATATAGTGGCTAATGCGGCTGGTTGGCTGTCAATGCCTATGTTTGTGACAAGGGTTCGAATCCCGCCGGCTATAACGGTCGGAGACTGTTTTTGTGGTGGTGTATAAGTCTAAATGTGGGTTAATAAATAGGGAAGATGGACCAGCGTAAACCTGAGAACTTCCCTGTCGAGCAAAAAGGGTCCGTAGTGTGGTTGACGATATTTCCGCGAATTAGTTTTGTGTGACAGGTTTCAGGCCTTCCGAGAATTAACAAGCAACAATGCAATGTTAAAAGGAGTAGGCACAAGGACCGCAATTTGTGGCATGTGGCCAAAGCCTTCACTTTGTATTGATATAGGCGAAACCTCAAATAGCAAACAAAAACCAACAATGCATCACCACCCTGGGAAAATAGTATTTCTCAGTTAATTTTTCAATTTCCCTTTTTATCGCTAACTTGGAGATTTATTTTCTCACTTTTCCCAACTGTGAAATGGGAAATATCCCACTAGTGGTATTTCCCATAACCAACTTGCGATGATAGCATTTTATATAGGTTTGGGCAAATTAATACATGTATATGTGTATGAGCTTCAATCCTCACAACTGTCATAATTGTACATGATGCACTTAGTTGTGCTGAAAAAAGGACATGTTCTTATTGTCAATATGTCAACCGACTTAATTTACATCCTGCAGATTATAATCTTTAGGCAGTTACCAAGAGAAAAGAAAGTTTTGCGGTCGTCTTACGTCGATAGAATCAAGCAGCCAATCTTGAATGCTTATAAATACACTTTACACTTTAAAATGCCACAATGTTGATTAAATAGTCTGTAAAATATGAATATTTCTACTGCTCAAGAAAAAATAATCGCTTAACTAAAGATAGTCGTTGGTTTGTGGTAGAGAAACAGGAAAAATGACGCTTTTTAGTGGGCATCGATGGCAATCGTCCAAGTAGTACTCGGAATAAATACCAAAAAGATTAACAAATATATATTTTTAATCATTTTTCTAGTTGCCCTTCATGTACAATTACCTTCAGCCGAAGAAAGAGTTGAAAATAGTAATTGTTGGCAAATGACTATTTTATAGCATTTTGCCATACCTACTCTTGTATAAAACACCGCCAGATCCGATCGAGTAGTTTATGTTTTGGAAAGTTACAAAATGTAGGTACCTAACCTAATGAATTAAAATGGCATAGTTAAGAGGACAAATAATACGCAACTCGATCTTTTCCTGCCGTTGAAGAGTGCGTTATGGAAGAACATTAATAATTTCAAAATATAGTAACATCCTACTTTATTGCAAATAAACTTGTGCTGCTGAGGAATTTAAAGATGAGTCAGGCAGAGTGTCAAACGCCAAGAGCCAGAAGCTTGGAAGTAGCTATCAGCAAACAAAAAGTACACATAGATTCGTATAAAACAGCGATGCACTTAATACCTTTAGTGTGCGCACAATAAGCTCATTGTATGCTCCATAATATACTTTTAAAAAATCCATCTGCATTACAAACAACAGTTAATAAGTAACTGTTTTAATAATGAACCATAATATGTCATCCCAGTGCACTGAGCCGAAAGCCTGCATAAAAAACTAATAGTAAAAGGCATCGGTGAAAAGCCATTCTCTGCCAAGAAAAATAATTCATGGTGATTTATTTGTTCCCTGTCAAAAGTGCAAGTCCCAGGAGAATTTTCCTTATTTGATACTGCTGATAAGTTGTCCTTTTTGAGAAATACTTAAATAATTACCATCCGCCTACAACATTCGTCATAGTTAATGACAATTCAAAAAAAAAGTATTTACGAATCGGATATGTTTTGATGGCTTTAGGTCACACTTGCACTGTTACTTTACAGTCCTTACAGACTTGTTTGGAAGATTATTGCTTAAATTGTGACTATCTGGCATTTATACTGTTTGGCATATAACCCATCGCGACAACGGAAGAAATATTTTGAAGAAAAATTGTTTTACTACAAACCATACAAAACTCGAAGATCTGATGAATGTCTTATACCCAAGTAAAACATCAATCACTATCATTGAATAGTTCACAAACACGTTTCATTCTCTTTGGAATATTTATTTCCGCTTGCTTGTTTTCTTTTCAATTTGGATTTCAACCGTGAGGAGCCATATAATTGCTATTTTGAAGTAATTTATGATTTCCAATCAGAAACCCAACCTCAACATTACCCAGAAAAGGGTGTTGGCCAGATGTGGGTGAGGCTATGGTTTTGGGGTGGATACGGTTTTCTATTTTTACTAATTGCTACACAGTTATGTCAAACTTGCGCGTTTGTAGTTTGCAAATGACCGAGCAATATGAATGTAATTTTATTTAAGCCATATTTTATTACAAAGGGTGTACCATAAAGTAATACAAAAGTTAAGGGAGCATCCGTCCAAGATTTATATGAATATCAATTAAACATTAACATTAAAAAATTAGAAATCCAGGCCAATCGAACTTGGCATATATTTATTGGTCTTGTCCGTAGAAGTCATTAGGAGAAGGGGCTCAAAAAATGTCCTAAAATAGTAGACGTCATAATATGTATCCATTCCCTTAGGCTACTAAGTATTAACGGATTGTGTTAATATCCGTTATAACTGCTACGTATTAAGGAAGAGAGAATTTAACCACCATTTATAGGCGGGCCAAAAAATTGTTCGTGTAAAACCTTTAGTACCTACTAGATTTCTCTAGATTTCTGTAGATATCATAAAAGCACCGATCAAAAATTACGGAGGCACAGTACTCTGTGATTTCCACGGATCAGGAGCCAAATAAGAGTAAATCTAGGCTTAATTTCAGGGACAACAATGGCCAACTGCGTGAATAGTGTTTCACTGTTTACAGTTGTCTTAGTTATTGGCATTGTTTTTTCAGACGCATTAGTGTAAGTAAACGATTTTATCATTATAACGTACAAAAGTTCAATGTATCTAACAATTTTAAAATGACGAACACACGTCCGATCTTTGGAAAATGGGAAATCAAAATCTTTTCAGTTTTGGATTTAAAATTTTACGTCAATTCTCAATTTTGTAACATATTTTGTTGGATGTAATATAATTGCTTTCCATAATTATATACTGGTAAATATTTGCAGCTATCAAGAGATTGCTGGCTACTATCGCTACAAGTTATTCGCAGAAAAGAAGGTATACCTATTCAGTTTTGCATGTCTCAATTATATTTTAAAATCCCGTTTTAAATGTTATCTATTTACCACATATAATGTTTTTTCAACCCTCCTACCAATTTTTGTTCAGGTAAACTGGCTTGATGCCTTCAAAAGTTGTGCTGCCGAAAATTCTCAACTTCTCTATATAGATTCAACGAGGGAGTTGAATTTTATATCAGCATTTATTAAGCGTTCAGGTACTTGCAAATTGCAATCCTGTTGTCTCTCTGTAAGTGGCAGTTCGTGGCATGGGTGGGGCCAGGGACAAGAGGTCACGCATATAGCAGTCTGATTCATGAGGCCTTATATAGGCTCTAAGATTGTACAGGTATTTATATAGCGCTAATTTGCGCGAAGCGCAAAAATATTTGCCATTTTTTGCCAAAAACTAATGAAAAATAGCCAATATTGTACGAATAGTATTTTCTCGTTCGTTCTGGTAAAATTTTTCTTTTCTAAACAAAAAGGCGATGTTTTTTAAATTCTTCAGAAATCAAAATTGAGGACTATGTAAGGATACTAACCAAATTTTGCGCTTGTGGGTTTGCTATTAACTAAGTTATTTATACTTTTGCGATTTGAATAATAGATTTCACTGGAAGCCGTCTATTTAACCATTCTTTAAGCATATTAAAGTACTCAATATCATTATACAAAATTATACTACACACTATATGTAGGAAATTAGGGAACACGTAGTAAACATTGTAAATGCATATTACTATACTAGGTATAATCGTACGTTTACGTACTTACATATATGTTAGCTATATATTATGTTGAAAGAAGCAGGAGGAGGTTTATAAAAAGCTGGTGTGCATTCTATAACACCGGGTCCTGGGCGGTCGCTTCCAGGTAGAGCCGCCTCTGATCTCTGTTTACAATTAATCAATGACATTAAAATATAAATAATTATTGTGAATTTATTTTATCATCAGGATTGAAAAATTTGAGACATAAGGATGTTGCTGCATGGACTTCTGGAACCGACGTGACCTCCCGTGGAAAATTTGTTTGGAAATCGAGCGGGAAAGAAATTAATAAATCCTATTTTGGACCTGGGCTAAGTTCGGGTGAACGTTGTGTTTATTTACGCTGGCATCGATCCGCATGGAAGGAGTTCCTTTTAGAGAGCGATAAATGTCTGAACCGTAATTATTTCATTTGCAAACGAACATATTAATAGCTTTTTGAGCATCATTGCTATCCTATATGCTACGTATAATTTAGTGGCTTTATATATATTGAAATCAACATAGATAGTAAATACATTAAATATTTTGAGCTCTAATTCTTTGGAAAAACCATAATAAATAAATCTTGAACTAATAATTGTGTCCATTATTTTATTAACTCGTTATTTTCACGGTAATTCAACTGGAAAATAATGGCCTGCATGTGTACATTACCTATATTTGTCCACTGTCCACAAGAATAATGCATATGGGTCGTCATAGCCAATAGCTGCGTGCACAGCTACAGATATCCCAGATTTTGAGAATAAATTGATACCAATTTAATGTGAGACTAGCTAACGTACTATTCTGTAACATATTTCGAGGGTTGTACAAGGACGTGTCAGAGAATTTCAGATAAAAGATACGACGATGATGATCAATTATCTAAGCCAGTTCATTTGTTTAATCACTAATTGAAACAACAGAATTACTCTGTTTGTGATTATCCCATACATGATCATTAAGTTTTAAGCCTTTAACAGTAAAATAGGATAAAATAATGGAAAAATAGAATTTATTTCAAAAGGAACTGAAGATACATACCCATAGTAGCCAAGCATAAAAATATCCCTACTACTGAGAATTGTAATTATAATCATTTACGATATTTATTTAAATTATTATATCATAATCATATGCTTATGTGGTAAAACAAATCGCAAATATTTTTCTGCGGTCACAAAGAGTCCTTCTTGTATGCAAATAGAAATAATAAATGTAGAATATATTTCATGACTCATGTTAATCCATGACTTGTCTTGAATATATCGCTATGTAAGATGTGTCACTATAATTTAGTGCAAAACGTACGTACAGTGTGCAAATATATTTCCTGATTTTCTGGTTACAAAAGATTTTATAACAGTCATTGTCATGAAATATTTTGTCATTACGAAAACGTTTTATTTTCATGTAATTTATACAGTACATTAAATTTGTTTATTGATATAAATCGATAATGCCCTGATTTACGCAGTAATAGAAGTTGTCGACATACTGGGAACGTTGTTGTAGGCTTTTTTCTCACGTTTCTTATTGGATTTGACTCTTTGGTTATAGAAATGACCAAAGGCATTCGCCCATCCGCTACTGTTTGCCACAGCCACCATAAATAATTGTGTAAAAGGTTCCATGACTCCAAAAAAACTTTCAATGACGAATACCCAGTAGGCGAGTGCAAAAGGGCAGTAGAGACATAATGAGATGCTAACAAATGTCGTCAAACATTTTGTAGCAGTTGAATGGTGATTTTCTTTTTTCGTGTTTTTTCCTTGAGTATGGTTTGTCATCGCTATCTTCTGTATTAGAATTGCTTTTTTGATACTTCGATAGCCCACAGTTGTGCTCAGAGCCTGAATTGATCCCGAAATACAAATGTAAATTCCCAAGGCTAGTCCTGCTTTAGTTTGAACATCTTGCAGAAACCTTTACAGAAAGAGATGATTAAATATTTAGAAATTATAATAGGCATTTATATATTAAAAAACGTTTTTGATGTGCATACCAATATCCCGAACATCCAAATGATCCCAATGGGTAGAAACATCCAACGGACAATGCAGCAATACATAAAACTAATGCATGTAGTCGCCATTCACCTTTTCCCAAATTTATGGATACACCTCGAACTATTTTGAGATATGTGTAAACAGCCAAAGCTGCGTGCATCAGTTGTTGATAGCTAATTCAATAATACTGCATGGTTATTCATTTTTAATTAATTTTGGCTCACCAAAGGCGGGCGATTTATTGTTTCTGTTACTATAATTTATAATTATACGATAATATAATTATGACTTAATTTCTACGTGATACTTTCAGTTAATTAAAAAAACGAAAATTGAAATTGTGGGTTGATATTTATATATTTAAAACGTGTAGGTAACTAATTGTGCAGGAAATCTCAGACGGCGATAGTGTAAGAAATTATATACCTAATCTTCAATTAGTAGAATAATTGAAAACAGGTACTTACCCCAAGAAAAACCAAAGGTTAATACTTAATCCCGTAGCGGAACCGGGTCCCGGATATTTTTCCGTTGTAAGCAACACCATGTGATCCGAAAGATGAGAAATTCCCCATAGAATATCAGAAATGGCCAAATAAAATGGAAATCGTATAGCAAAATCCCAGCTCTCTTTACGCAAACGAAACAAAATCGAAATTATCACAAAGGAACAAGCAATCAATGAGATAATTATATTGGAAATCGCCACACAATGGATTGTATAAAAAGCTAGATAATTATTCCCAAGAACTGCTGAGTTGTAAGGCTGAATTTCAGATATATTTATAAGCCATTGTGGCTCCGAAAAATTCGTATCATCTTCAAAAAGACTACTAATGTTTGATTTTTCTGTCATATTAAAGATATTTTTCAGCTTTTACTTAAATTGTTCTGTGTATTATGGCACTGCCTGTTTCGACTTATGCTCTCCGGAGTAAACAATCTAACGTACAAAATGCTTTATAATTATTTTGATTACTCTGTTAGCTGATAAATCAGACAAGGCAAACATGCGGTCCTACAAAGAATTACTCCTCTTTTACCAAGAAACTAAATGACGCTTTGCGGTATACTATTTTGATTTTAATGTCCTAATTCATTTTACGTTAAGACGTCGATCATTGTTTACGTATATGCATTAATGACTAATAGGCAAGGCCTCTCAAAATTATGACTTTCTATCTCAACATTATGTGTTGCGTATTTTACTTAAAAGCAGATAAAAAGTGTTAGAAAAGTTATTTTTAAAAACTAAAAATATTATTTGAATATAAATATGCGAATAACACCTAAAGAACTAATGTGCAGTCAAATGGGAAGATTGGGAAATAATAGAATTCTGAACCATTATTAAGAAACGGCCTCGTTTTTAAGAAACGGCCTCGCTTCTTTATAAGATCAAAAAGTCTGTCTGTCCGTACGTACGTCCGTATACACGATAACTCAAAAACGGATTAAGATACTGACGTCAAACTTTCAGGATATGTTCTAGGGGTATATGCGACAATCCCATTGGAAAATAGGATTGCTCCGTCTATCCATTCCCGTTCTGGGGATGGAAAATTTTTAAGTCACCAACAAATCTTATTTTTTTTGTTTATCTATTTAAACTAGGAGCCAATCCAAGTCGCAGGAAATAGGATCACCACCGTTTCTTTCCTATTCCGTCTACAAGGGTTTATTGTTACATGCTCGAACTATTGGATAGGGTTTGGAAATCTGTTCTGCTGAACGACTTGAGTTTTACCGTTACATAATACACCAACCTACCTTCTGGGCGAAATATAAACTGATTGGCGGAGATAATTCCAGCATTTACATTGTTGATTTAACAATAGAAGAGGTGGCTGCACAATGGGGTACAATGGTATACTCGGAGGCTCGACAAAGAGTTTTTGAAAACACTGAGCTTAAATTGATTGAAATAATACCTCAAAGTGCATTACTAAATTATTTATACATAACATTGCCCAAAGTGATGCCTAATGCGATATGCATGGAGGCGAAAGAAAGTTTTCAGGAATATCCACTGGCCTGGATATTCCAGCCAGTTCCAGCATTCTCTTAGACATTCGTATACGGATTTTCTTCTACAACTGACCGAAGGAGGATTTTTGGACATCTGGGATGATCACAGCTTATTTACGGCACATAGTCGTATAAATAAAATAGTCAGCAAAATTAAATTCGAAGAATCCAGACCTGTGAGTATAAATCTTGGCATGAAAATTCACACTTTGTTTTACTTGGCTGGTTATTTATTGTCCATGGCGGCTGTAGTTTTAATTCTAGAACTATTGTGGAAACGAAGGTTACTAGTATGTCCCAGTTTATTTACAATTATGAGGGACATATATTTGAAAGTTAAAAGTATTTTTAATTTTTCAATAAACGCACCATCTAAATGTACCATAAGGGTCAAGGCCCAATAAACCGAAAAATTTAATAGTATTAATAATCAACGCCATACACTTCTGACTCACATATTTAAAATTTTTCGGTATTAATCAATTTTGTGTTTGTTATTAATGAAACTGTTAGCTGTAATAAAAATTAATGTACATCAATATGTTGTGCTGACGAATGTCCATCCGATATGAAAAATAAAATTTTGTTCATTAGGGGTAATTTATCGAACATGTCGATGACTTGATTTCTTTCTACTGCGCAAACTATCATGATGTTCAGTTGAAAATTGTAATTAAGAATACTTTTGAAAATGAAAATTCTTCGTCCTCATTTTCTCTCATTTTCCTATTTAATTTTTAATATTAATCTTTGGAATGCTCAATTTTCCTCGGAAAAAGAATCAAGTGGGTTCATGTTCGAAATTGCTGTTCAAGTTCGTAGTTGCTGCCCTTTTAAATGAGTCCGTTGCAGTTGGTATGAATATTAAAATTACGTTTTTCTTGGTAGTCTCACTGATGGGATTGGCAATAGCAACACAGTAGGAGACCTACATCACCAGAGAGTTGTTAAAACATTTAGGTAGGTATGGTCAAATATGCACAGTACTTAGTACATAGTGATTTCCTTCTGTGTTAAGTTGTGTTTCATTTCAAGACGTTATTTTATAATCTTCTCTTTGGTTCTCATTTGTTGTGAGAAGGTAATTCAAATTATATTCCCTACTAAAATCATTTTCGCGGCTTTACCTTCGCCCATCATATGATTTTTCTGAACAAAATCAGATGTTTCATCTAGCCTAGATAATACTATGTCTATTTACATCACCTGTAAAATTATTGCTCCAGCAGACAATATGGAATTTTTTGATTTTAAAGACCTCGTTGAAAATCGTTACAAACTACTATGGCAGATAAACCAAAGGGTTGGTCTCGGTCAGAACAAAAGCGATTACTTTGAAAAATACAAAATATTAGGTAAGATGAACTCCACACCGTCTATAGATAAATATTATTGGAAAAAAAGAAAATCCAGCTAAAACGTTCCAAAATCTTAAAATCAGCACCAGTGGAGTGAGTAGAAATATGGCGACCAATTATTCCATTAAAATGCTTGATATTGCTGCTAAACCCTATGGTCAATATTCTGTGCCTCTAATAGCAAAGATGTCAGTCGACGGGGTTTACATGACGACTAAAGAACCGAAAGACATAAAACCGTACTCTAATAATCATGGGCGTAGCCAGGCTTAAGCCCCTACCAAATTTTCTGAAAACACACTAGATGTTATCGATAATTATCTGAAAACCCACTGAATATTATCGATAATTATCTGAAAACCCACTAAATATTCCAGGGATCGGATAGGTAGGTTCCAAAAACTTCAAAAAAGGTAGGTAAAAAGGTTCTTAAAATGGCCAAAAAAAGGTTGAAAAAGGGTTGAATAGATAGTCAGTATTTTGATTAATACGGGAGAAACAAAAAATATCGATGGTCAGAAAAGTGCTCGTGCACTACTTCTTAGGCCAAACGACTATTGGCAATACTTAAGTTGCAACATCTTTTGTAATCGAGCATTGTAAATTACTTTCTTCTTTTGATAACTGCGTCAAATATTTTATTCAGTTTTAGATTTTTACAGCAAATACTAGAGCTTTTTTCAATTGCCGAAATAGGTTCCAAAAATGCTATTTGTAATGTTTATAACTACGATAGAGCTATACATATTACAGTATACGGTTGCCAAGACTGAGCCTTGACTATAAAATAATCAGTCTTGTTTATTAGGTACTTATTTACACATGTTGTCACTCTGCATCGTCATTTTCAGCGCACATATATGGCGACAGAATTTATAACGGTGTGATATCTATTTAATAAGGAGATTCTAGTATGCGTGTAAGTTTCCCTTTAAATGATATTTGAAAGCTTTTATGAGCATTAAGGATCCATCCATTATACTAAAGGTAAGCAGAAGTATTGAAGCTCAACATAACATGATGCTTATTCTAAAGAATTATTAGTGAAATACCAAATACTATGACGCTTGTCAGTTTTTTGCTTTAGGGTGCCTCAATAAGCGACTTTGCCTACGCAAAAAATATTACTACAGGGTACTGAGTAATAAATAAATATAAATGTTATATAAATGTAAATCAATATAAAAGTCAAGTCAAATTGGCGTCGTAATGTTAGTATTTATTTAGCAGCAGCAGCACGCCGTAGTAACCTATCTGCGTTAGGATGGATAGGAATAGGATAGCAGATGGCAGACGAGTGAGTTTATGGAAAATATTCAAAGGAAAACACAGTAGCGACAAAAGACATCCTAGCGAATTTAGAGAATAACATTTTGAAATTGCGACAGAAAACAGCATATGAATGTGAAACTGAAAGTAATTGGGGTTTAAAGGTCATCATTTTCTCTGAAAATGCAGAGGAGGTAACAAGAATCAGGACAGCTGGGCTTCGGCTAAATATTAATTCGGTTAGGCATGCATTGTACAAACACGGTTGTTATTTGGTATCTACGGTAACTACGACAGTACCTACATAGTTAGTACTAGTGCAGACTAGGGAGAAGAGGTAGTAGGGTCAACAACTGAAAACATTTATCGTTATATTTATGGCTACTTCAAGCCAGCCGACCCGACTTGAGTCGGGTCGACTCTCTTGTAGAAAATCCTCAATCCAGCCGACCCGACTTGAGTCGGGTCGGCTCTCTTGTAGAAAATCCTCAATCCAGCCGACCCGACTTGAGTCGGGTC
>JAAAYG020039495.1:0-13328 GCA_009936455.2 Tomocerus minor
ACTAAACTGTTTTCAATCGTGTCACAAAGATTTAATTTGTCGATTTGCTTTAAATCTACAAACTGATTGACTAAAATCGCTGCAGCCGGATGACCGTCTTGAATAAATCGCACGTATGCAAATTCAAGTTCTTTCGGGGATATTCGCGGAGTGCGGCTATTCAACAGAACTGTACAGCATTGCAATGTCAAATATTTCACTGATCGGATATTGTCCAAGGAAACGCAAAGGCGGTCACCCCGCCCAAGTTGAAACAGAGAACGCCGGAGATGAAGACACTTCAAATTTTTATTTGCAAGTAAAGAACTTATGTCGACTTCGCCGGTTTTTCCCATGAAAAATGCAATCCCGTCCAAGGTCAACTCATTTATAAACACACCTGCTCCAATTACAAATTCGCTAAACAATCGGTAATCCCATAACTCGTTTCCTTTGAACTTAAACGTAGAAAATTCAATTCCAGGCAACAAAAAATTATCGGAATTCCAATCCGTGGGCGATCTACCCTCTTCCACATTTGTAAATGTTATTGCTACTCTCGACTTAAGCATTGATGTACTGATGTAATGCCATTTTCGACTCACAAGACGACATTTCTTCAATGTGTCCAAAGGAAAAAATTTAAAAATTATCTGGAGCACCTAAAATACATTAAGTTTAAGTTTAGAGGTTTATATTTTAAGAGATCAGTAAATATTATAGCACCAAACCAACAAATACTTACGATATCATTGAAAGCAATCGGATGAGGATTAATGGAACTTTCTATTCGGTCATAAATATCCAGGGATCCTTTTTGAGACTTTGACAACCTAAAAAATAATTCAAGAATAAAAATTAATTTAACATTTTGCACTTTATACATCAAGGGAATATCATTTCAACTTTAATTAATTAATTGTTAATTTGGATTGCATTCATTAAAATTTCAGTTCTGTAAAAATATTCATCGACAATTGAAAAATTGAATTTCAGAATATACTTTTTCAGTGTCTCTATTGTAGAAATAATTATTGACGCGATTTGTGATAGATAGAAATAGAAAACATTTATTTTACTTCTAATTTCGTTTAAAAAATATGGACACAAGACACAAGTGCTGAACAGATGAATATAATATGCTTAAGTTACCATTTTTGAAGTTGGTCATCAAACATTTTGAAAACGGAAATGCTACGATGAAACTTGATCTCACTGTCAAATAACAAATTATCTAATCGATTCTTGAGGTATTCACAGTATCTGATCTGTACTTGAACTTTGGGATTGTCTCTGTCCGTCTCACCAGTAATACGTCCTGCTAAGTCTTTCAGATTTTCAAATTCAGTGGATTTAAATAGATTCAATTCGTCAATAAATTTCTTTTGGATTGCCAGCAGCTTATGACTGGCAAGAGCATCTTTCATTTGAGATTCAACAGTTTCGGCCAGCACATCTGTTGGCTGCTTCTTTTCTGCATTTTCAATCCAACACTCAATATTTCTTGCCTTCCTTTCAAAAAGTTTTAAACGGCTGCAAGCGTTTTCCCCTTCGCAAGGCGCGAATTGCCCACCGGAATTAGAAAGCATTTTTGGCGTTGTCAAACAATTTATTTTTCTATAAAAACAAAATTCAAAAATTACTAAAAATCCTTAATTATTTTGCATTTGTTTATAGATATTTACTTTACCAGAAAAATGACTACAGTAATGAAGATATCCTGTGTAACTGATGTGATGAACTAAAATTCATTTTTTGATTGATTTTAAAAACCATTTTTCGATTAGACTTTCTATACTATTGTACTATTTCTCGTATAGTTGCGAGTTGTTGCGTATTGACAGTATACAATAATATGCAACAGTAAAAATGCATATACGCCTAAAAACAAAACAAGAGCCAATTCACAGCTGCTAGCTCAACACGTTTTCCGTCAAAGTGGGCCAAAGGACTATTCACATGTAGGTAATATAAACAAAGGGGAAGGGGAGTGGGCCAGGGTTCGACGGGGACTAAATTTAATAATGATTTCTGCAAAATGATTTTTTATTTCCTAAAATGCATCTATTTGCTCTACTAATTGCAGACAAATGATAAACTAAACTTATTTTTCATTTCTTTGTCAGGCTCCAAGATATACTTAAAATAAAACGAAGGGGATTCAATCCATTTCAATTTCTCTTTATCATGGGGATTTGTAATTGTAGGGCCAGCATCAATCATTTTCCTCGATTTTTATTTTAGATTTTGCTTTTTACTTGATTTCAATTTCATATCACGAAATAATAAAATTCTCAGGGAATTTAAATGCACAATAATAATTAAACACTTATTTCCAAAGGAGCTAAAATGTGGTCTTTTTCATCATTACGATGACGTTAAAAAGTAGCCTAAAGATATTACATACAATTTTACTGTTTTTTAAAGAAAATGTATAATTACAACAAACTATAAGTACGTTCCATTACGCCATTAACCAATTCATTAGCCAATTCATAGGGTATAAAACTCATAAAATTAAAACTTAAAACGACAAATATAAGCTTGTATATAATAGTAATCGAAGAAACTAGAAAGTTTGAAATGCCCAAGTGTTTCTTCATCTTCAAAATTCTCTGCAATCATGAAATCCCAAAACTCCCAATTTTCCTATTCGGGAGATTCTGTTAACCGACCGTTCCCTTTAGTTTCTGTGAGAAACCTCAAGTTCATTTCCCATTTCCAGTGTCCTCAGAATCATGGCAGGAGGTGTCAACAATTAATTCTATATATATCCTGTGTACAGGAGAATTTCTGGTGCATGAATGAACAAAATTAAAAATTATGACAACCAAAAAAAAAGAAAAGAGGGAAGTGGGGTTCAGTGCAATGCAAAATGGAAATATACATTTTCAACTAAACTGTGCGACTTGTCGGAAAGGGAGTGAATGTTACGAAATCTGCTCTACAAAAGAAGGTGTAGAGAGCACTAGGGAAAATTCACACATAAACAATTACACATACAAGGATAATTTATAGGAAAACACAAGTTGAAAGTAAAGACTAGTCTTCGCTCTGACAAAAAATCTATTTGTAAATACATTAAAAATGTTTGTATATAATTTATTTATCGTTTATAAATAATAGTGTATAGTAATTTAATTTTGTGCGAGTCAAAATGACGACAAAGACGGCAGTTAAAACCCCAGTGCTAACTTCAGCGGAAATTGAGCAGCGACGAGAATTGGGGGATTGGAAAAAGCAACTGGAATCAATCGATGCGACGAAAAAATCTGGGACAACTTCCCCGTCGGACCCTCTCATTAGTTTTCTATGGGGGGAAGCTAAGCTGGAACTGTGGCTGGAAGAACATCAGCCTACGGAAAAGTTTATCGGAAAAGCAAAGAATTCTTTGATTGACATCAAGAAGACACTCCTTTTGTGTCTGAATCAATCGTCTCAGGTGATAGTCAGTTGATTTTTTATTTTACAAAATTCATACTTCAATCATTCAAAATTATTTTAAATAATTTTAGAGTTAAAATATTGTAAATACTATTTCTCACGAATAAATTTTTTATTTTTGAATTCAGAGCTCAGCACGAACAGATGCTCATCTTTTGCTGGCAAAAATTCTACATGCTTCTGGTCTGTTTGAAGAAAGTTTAGAAGAACTGGAGAAGTCAAATATTGACAATATCGACATGCCGTCGGCACCCTCCGTAAGAAATCTTCAGCTGTTGGCAGATGCCTACGCAATCAAAGGCTTTTGTATTGAGAAAGTAGGTCGATCTTGGCGAGGGACTAAAGCCATGACAGACGTAGAAAGACGCACTCAAGTTGTTGCATGTTTTCAAAAATGTTCCGAATTCGCAATTGCTTACTTTCAGGGACTAGAGGAGAAAGGTAAAATTTTTTGAAAACCCGAATTTTGTCCATAAAACAAATTACAGTAAAAAGTTCATCAGAATTTTTGTGGTGATAATTATTTTGAAAATAAATTAGGACAACTAGAAAAGAAGGTCAGCTCCCTGCTGGACTATGCTTTGAGACGCTTTCCATCATTATTGCTTGAAGATGGAAAAACAGAAGGGGCAATCAATGGCATTCGAAAACTGCTAAGGAGTAAAGAGACAAATATTTTTTCTCCGACGAGGCTCTTGCTTTACCGACGTTTGGCCGAAATTCTTCTCCGCTTCAAATTCAATGACATTTCTCCATTGACTAATAATAATCAAGTTAAATATTACACCGGCGGGAAAATATTTTGCCCTCAAAATATCTGGGAAGATATTTTTCTTGTCCTTCTGCTTAGGTTAAACCTCCTCAATAATTTTTCACTATTTAATTTACCATTGCTTTAAGAATCCAATTTAATCTGAAAAAATATAAAAATGGGACTTAGTGAGAGTATGGCTGTTCGTGACGGTGTGTTGAATCAGTCTCCCGAATTTGTGAAAGCTCGAAAACTGGCCAATTTAAATGCTACTTCGATATTCGACCTTATGACACTTGGTTGTGCACGCTGGGGACTTTTTGCTGTCATTAATGAAGTAAGTAATAATTCAAATAATTCAATATCCAACTACAATCATTAACTAAAAAACCAGAGATTAATTTTTGAATTTGATATGGCCAGAGTTTAGAAAAGTCTCTCAAGTTTTCTTTTGAAGAGCCACATGTTTGGGCTCAGTACGGACTTACTTTCAACGCTGCTAATGTCAACAATCGTCGAAGTACGGAAACTCTGCTAGAAGCCGCCAAAATTAGTAAACGTCCAACATCTCTCTATCTTCTTGTTGCCAAAGAATATTTTACTCAAGGAAATGTAAGATATCACCGAATTATTTTATTTACTATTAAGAAATTCTTAATAAAATCATTCAAATGTCAAAATTAGTCATTCTAAATCTTTTTTAATTATAGATCTCTAAAGGGTTGGACATTCTGAAGAGGGCGGAAAAAGTGGAAGTGGCTGGACTACAAAGGCTACTCCAAAGGGTGTACCTTTACAAAGGAATCGGTTTATTTTTGCACTCCTTTGAAATGAAAGTTCATCGTGACAGAGTTCAGTGCTTCGTTGATGCCTTGGATGCTTTTAACAAGTAGGCACCTACTCAATTTACCTAAAAATTAATTCAAAAAATGTGTAAATTAAATCACAACGAATTTTTTAAATTATTTTGTAAAGTTCTGCAAATCTGGATCCCTTGGACTACATGACTTCTCACTGGCAGGCCAGGACGCATGCCTACATGAATAACGTTCAAGATGCATTTAGCTTCGCAGTGAAAACGCTTAAGGCCTATCCGTTCCATTTGCCCACCCTGCAACTCATCGTTCTCCTGCTCTCTGCCCAAAGAAACTACAATGACGCCTTGGCTGTGACAGAAGAGGCCTTAGATGAATATCCTGACCACTTAGGAATGCTGCAGCTCAGGGCTCAACTTGAAGAAGTCGTAGAAGGCCCGGAGGTAATTTTCCTTTTCAAAATATTTAAAAAAAAAATAGTAATAAATTAGAAGGAACATGGATAAGTAATTTCCTCCATTCGAAAAATGTTTTAGACTGCACTAGCAACAATCAAGCAAATGTTGATAATCTGGAAAAATGTTTTTGAAGACCTTGGAAATCGAAGCGACAGTCCAGACTTCAAAACAAATTATTCAAACACTCTTCAACTACCTTCCCCCACTACAGACAAAGAAACAATGTGTATGTAGCAGTCTGATGTTATAATATTCAAAGTTATGCAATAATTTAGCAAAAAGTAAATTTTTGTGCTCAATTTTTGTAATTAGCTGTGGCGTCTTATCGTGGGGCACCTAGTGTGGCGGGCTCCTCTTCAAATACAAACACTTTAACTGCTGGTTTTCGTGGCGAGTCTGCTTTATCCGAAATCGCTTCCTCCATCTCTGTTCATGTCAGTTCCATTTTCACTTTTAAAACATTATTATTAAAACAGGTGTGCATTCATTTTAAAAATCCATTTCAAAATTTTTTTACACACTTTATTAATCTTTCTAAAACCATAGGGTTCTCTGACTACGTCGACAAGTGGAGATGTAGCTTGGAATGCTCAAATAACTATCTGGCTCATGCTCACAGAATTGTACCTGAAAATGGAAATGAAAGAACAGGCGAATGCAGCTCTGGAAGAAGCCGCATCAATTAATGTCACTCATCCGGACGTCCTTTGGCTGGTCAGTTTTTATTTACGCGTTAACGCTATTAAAATATTTACTAGAAAGAAGGAACCCTATATTTATTTTTTTACACACCTTGTGTAAATATTTTTTAAATGTCTTTTTCGAAAAAATATGCAATTTTAAGAAAAATTTCGAAAAATTTTGTTTTGATAAACTTGATTTTGTAAAATGTGATTCACTAACATCGGAGTAATGACGGACGATGAATCTCATCATCCGGAACAGATGCAATAAATAATCGAGAAACTAACAATAAGAATTCCGACTTTAATAATCATTATTGTCTAAAAATATTGTCAATTAATTAATAAATTTATGGATGTGGCGTGTCTGTCTCCAAGTATTAACTAATAATTACACACTGGAATTGTTAAAAATGTATAATTCTGAATTTTTAAATAGTGACCACTTTTATAATATTTGTTTTGAATTTGCAGCGAGGGCAGTTACAAGAGAAGGATGACTACCGGGAGGCGCGTTCTCTGTACGAAAGCGCCGTGGCAGTGCGGCCCACTCACATAAAGTCTCTGCAGTCGTTGGCTCTGATGCAGCATTATTTCGGCTCCCACCGATTGGCGGAGAAGACATTAAATGATGCCCTAAAAATCGAGCCGTATGACTACATCACGTGGTACAATTTGGGGAAGGTTCTGGAAGCTCTTGGGGAGTGTGCTGAGGCAGGGGACTGCATGGCCACGGCCCTGGACATCGAGAGTTGTGCCCCCATCCTCCCCTACTCCGTCGTACCCATCTGCTTCGAGTGATCAACGCATTTTACTTTTTATCTATTTATTGGTGCATGCTAAACATACAACTTGACTGTCAGTATTTAACTTATGTAGCATTCCGTTTCTCATGACGCTGCGCTGCGTTTAAAAATAAAATCATTTGCTTCCTTTTCAATTCGACAGTAATAATAATAAACCACTCTTTTATTGTTGGTTTCCCCAAATGGTGTACCTTTTTGCTCTGAACCTGTTATTTGATCTGTCACTGATGGGCTCAATTTATTTAAAATTCACTCTTCTGATTGGTAATTACTATGACAAATTTTTATATGATTTTCTCAGGGGTCAACTTTCAATTCTTGTTGCGAAGCATCTCTTAGTAAATAGTGAAATGCAAAGTATATCCCCCCATTGGAAATCTTATAGAAATTTGTCATAGTAATTACCAATCAGAGGAGTCTATTTCAAATAAATTGACCTTTGGGGAGGAAGCCAAATTGCAGGTTCCGAGGGAAACCGGCATGAATGTGAATCCGACATACACGTTATAGTCGTTATGTTTAAGTTTTAACAGCTTGGTTATTACGCAATTTTTCATTCTATGGTTATAAAGTATAAAGTATACGCAGATCATGATGATTTGTCCATTTCTAGCATTACTTCTTAAGAAGAATAAATATTATTTGTCGTTTTCTTGTGTCCTATTAATATCTTTAGTAAGAAGAATCAGAATGAATGATTTATAGAGAGAGCTGTCGAATGCGCGCGGCTATGAATACTGAACGAGATAATGAATAATAACCAAGAATAACTTAACTGTTCTTGACAGTCATTTTAAATAATTTAGCTAGCCATAGGATCATAGAATTTTACTTCATTTTTTAATGACCTTGAACATGACAGTCATTTCTTGTGTCAATCAACTTTTGTTCTTTAACTTTCATGGAAATTATTTTGTAGTTATTGTTAATACTAGTTAATAGTTAGTGATTTATAATATTGTTATATCCCTAATTCGGGAATACGAAACGGTAACTATGTTATGATAAATGAATATTGAATTAGATTGAAAATGACATTATTATTACGTCTTGTATTTATTAGTGTAGAAGAAATAACTTGAGGCAGGCCCCAAGGACCTGTAAACTTAAGGACTACATGGTTGTGTGTTTCTCTCTGGCCAACTCTGTGTTTATTATCAAGAGGGAAAAAGAATAGCAACTTTTAGGTATTTGGGTCAACCTTGTATAGGTAGGCCAAAAGTCTTAGGAATGTCTTAGGAATTGTTAGGCATACATTACATTCTCAGAACGCATTGGCATGAGGAACAGAAGAAGATACACTATGGGTCACTCCTTATAGGTACTTAAATTATACACGTGTTTATGTGCTATGTATCCTTGAGTATGTTATGTCTAGAATTATGCAATAATCTATTTAGAATATTATAACAATATTATTCACCACCATAAACTATGTAGAATTCGAAACTGTTGATTTCCTCCAACACATTTTTCTTTGTCTAAGTACGGATTACTAAAACAGTAATGAGACTAATTTAATTCTAATATTCACTTACATTGCTACAAATAACTTTTAACCAAGGAAAGATTTTTTAGCCTGTTTGGCATAATAATTTAATCAATAAATTTCATCTCCCTCAGCTGGCATTAAAGTTCCATCTTTTAGGGGCAGCGGCAGGAATATCTGATATAATATAAACTTCCTTTGTCCGATTTTCTAACCAAAAATAACATTTTTGTTTAGAAATTATTTCTGACAAAGCATAAGCATGGTATTGAATTCACTGATTGATATTAACAAGATCACTGACCATAATTGGGAAAAACAGATTGAATTATTCACAACGCGTGCTCGTATATAAATAAAACATTAATATTTATGATTATATTATTTATTACATTTATGATATGATTTTAAATTAAAATTGACTGTTATTTGATCATATATTTATGTACGATATGATATGATATGAATAGGATATCATCGTTTATGGTTTTAATGCTTTAAACCAATAGGATTTATTATGGATAAATTCTGATTTCGAAATTATTAATTCTGCCTGTCACATCTAAGTAGCCTATGAATATAGCGAATCAAAATTTATTCTAAAGGCAACCAAGGCTTTAAATACTTCATTTTAATTTATTTCAACGCAATCAACGGTGGGCATTCGGGCATTGCTGAACTTTTAACTAAAATCAAAAGGACAATGAAAATGTACAAATCACAATTCATTTTGTCTATTATCGTCGTTGGCCTTTTGAGTTATTCGCTTGGCACTTCAGATTCTTCAAGTAGCAGCGCAGTTTCTGGCGTGGTGGACGCTGCCGGGAATGTCAGCAACGTAGTTTCTCGACGCACCTGTGAAATGAACCCTACTAGCCTCATTTGCAACTCCTCAGTGAAATACGGACACAAGATTGTCAGTGATTGCAATTTTTGCTTTACTAATGGCTTTAATAATTTTAAGCAAATGAATTTTTAACTAATTGATCTTTGAACAGGAGCAAAATTTACCTGCAGAAATTATCTGGAGACCGTGTAGTTTCCTTCTAGGCACTCCTCATTGCTGCAGTCAGTTTTGCAAACCCGCTTCCAAAGGAATTTGTGACACGACTACACAAGCTTGCTTCTGCGAACCAGTAAAAACATTTACTTATTTCATGAAATAATATTATTAGTTGCCAAAAACCAATTACTATGGTAGTTATTTTCAGAATTCTGAATTTTAGAGAAACTTTGGTGTTTAATATCCTGAAATATTAGCGCATTTATTTTTTTTACCAAAATATTTATTTTTTCAATTTTTGCTATTATTTACTGATATTATTTCGCTATTTTCCTCATATTTTTCATTATTTTTGAAGTATATATTTCGCTATTTTCCTTATATATGTATGTTTCCTTATTTTTCTGAAGTAACTATATCTTTTACTATTTTCCTGATATATATTTTTCATTGTTTTTTTGAAGTACCTAATCTTTTTCTATTTTCTTGATATATATTTTTCATTATTTTTTTGAAGTATATATTTCGATATTTTCCTGATATATATGTTTCATTATTTTCCGAAACATTTCTTTCGTTGTAGTTTTTCTGAATTTTCTGTTGTTATTATTGTGAAGTTCTTTAATGTGCTGAAATGGTTAACTGGTTATATCGTTGACAGATTTTTATTTCTTTATTTTTTGAGTATTAAACGTGTAAAGAAACATTTTGTAATTTCAGTCAGGCCGTCCGAATGTATGTGGACTGCTGATTGACGATGGCTCACCTACGCCACTGGGTACGATGAGTAGTAATGACTTGCGAATGTTAGCCATCTGCAAATCGAAATGCGACAACAACCCAAATGGATGTACAAAGACTGCTGCAGCTACAGACGGTATTGCTGGCACTGTTTGCGTTTGCTATTGCGAATCCGCTTCGGATACTTCCACCACCACTTTACCCTTATTCAATAAAATTTTATCTAATTTCGGATAAGAAAATTCTGTAATTAAGAGTAATTATTCACATCTAATGCACTGGAAATCCTAATTTTTGTCTCTTCAACGAAATTCTTTCAAAGAGTTACCAAATAAAGCCATGTCAAGCATGTTACATTCATTTTGATTAGCTATCAAAAATTATATCTGTTTATGCCATTTAGTGTCATTAATTTTGTCAACTATTTTTATTCCAACACTGTAGTAAGACATATAAACCAATTTAGAAATTCCCTTATTTTTCTATTAATTTTTCTATTTAGGTTCAAAAATGTTTTATTTTTGGAATATATAACTCGTTTCCGTCTGTTATGAGAGGACTCAATGTAAAAACGTAAATTGGACTGAAATGAATCCCATTTTCATTGACTGTCTAAAGAAAATAAATCGTTGCCCTTAAAATTATGAACTTTATTTTGAAAACGGAAACTTAACAGAAAGCCCATCTTTCTTTAGCATACAGCTAGAACCTGATGAAATTTGAAACGCGTCGTTTTTATGCTGAATAAAACTTTGTAACCTACTTTTGTATTATTCGCCGGTTTGTTTTCTCTAATCGACAAATGGATTTTTAAGTTGCTTTCAATATAAACGAGGGGTGCATGACATATACACACACTCGGTCAGGACGAAGTTAAATAAAAATGGAAGAATAAGAAAACTGGGTTTGGTACTTGGTTCATGGTGGGGTTGCATTGCTAGTGTGTGAGTGAATGAGAATGTGAGACGACGGGAATTCTCTATTATTTAAGCAATGCCCAATTTTCTCCATTTTCAAAATGCAGTTTTCTTTGGCCCTCAAGAACAATTCGTAAAAAATATGTAGGTTTTATTTAGGTGAATTATTCTTTAGGATACCTATGTACTATTTTTGTGTACGAAAAAGTATGATTGATATTTGTACCTCTGAGAATTGTCACACTAGCTCATTTTTTGTGATGCAATAAATGTAGGTACATTAGTATGATGGATATTTATTGTATCTCAGTATCTCTACGATTGAGAATTTTCACACTTTTTTGTACTGCAATAAATGAACATATTGTAATAATAATTAGTGCTTTCCTTATTAAGCAAAAATGGCAATTACAGCATCTGAGTATATTTCAACTGGATAACCGTCGGGGTCGAGGATGAATGCCAGTCCTTTCATCGTACCGTCATCTGGCTTCTTCTTAAACTCCACCCCTAACGTTTCAAATCTTTTACATGCTTCATAAACATCTGGGACTTTGAAACTTAAATGAGCAATGCCATTGCCGACATTGTAGCTGAATGTTGCATCATCTTCAGTTCCCCAGTTACTGTTATAAAAACGAAAATCAAGTTAATTATCCCCAGTTATCAGAGATTTGATTATAAACAGTCAAACAGATGCTACTAATAATGTTAAGAACTTAATGAAAATAACGAGGTCTTAAATAATATTAGTCATCAAATTAACTAAAGCCACCCTATTCAAAATCCCCCACCAACGCCCCATTAAAAATGCAAGAAAAAAATCAAATTCGTAAACTGTGCTAATTTTCCAATCCTTTGTGACTGAATTGAAATTCCAAAACTTTTTGCACTGCTTTACAGCGCGAAAATTTATGGGTATTTATTAGTATTTAAAAAAAGAAGCTCCTTAGAAGCGGTTTTCTTTTTGTGGCTCCTGGAGAAAGTTGAAAGTACATTTGACACTTACTGAATGAGTTCTAATCCAGAGCGTGTTCGGGACATGGCAAAATATGAGGCTTCTTTGCTGTCCTTCGGCACATCTTCCTGTCGTGCATAGCCCATAAAATAGGCGGAAAACTTCGCTTGAGCGAAGTCTAGTTTCTTTAGCAAAGTCATGCCAAGGACGTTGTTGTAAAACCATAAGGACTTCTTGATATCCTTCACTCGGATCGTAACGTGCATCAAACCAAAGCCCTAAAACACCCAGTGACATTAGTGACAAATGTCAAAGTACTCCTGCCTGTCCTGACTAGTTAAACTAATTTTGCGTTCTCGAGGTGCATATAAAATAATTCAAAATGTATTTTAAATATTACAAATGTGTACCTCAGTTTGGGGGCTGATGGATTGGCATATTTGATTGGCTTCTTCGTCAGATAATCCTACCGGCTGAGACATAGTTCCTTCCTAATAATTCCTAAACGTGAACACAAAGAAATAATTTACAATACTGTTAAAGCCAACACATTCAAACGAATATTTATATCCAAACTCTACCACTGAGTTACAGAAATCATTAATCAAGATAAAATTAATCTGACATGTTTTCGGCGTTTATATCATATCAAGCATTATCAAGGACTGAACATAATGTGTACTTGTAAATTAACAATAACGCCAATCGGCGTTCTTCATACATAAGGGCGTCCAAAGGTGTTTGCTGACTTCATTTACAAAAAATCACTCATATTATTACTACCCAAAAATGAGGTCAAATTCACCGACCTAGCCACTTTCCTTAGCGGGTCCGCGAATAAAGAAATAAAATTTTTGGAACCATTTTCGATAATTTTCGCGGACTACTCAGGATTTTTTTCCTTCGGCGCCCAACTCTATTTTATCGGGCAGAGTACCATTTTTGAAAGTTCCATCAGGGCCACAGCCAGAAAAAAACCAGAGGCGGGGGCGGGGGGGATGGAATATCTATGAAAAATTATAGGGGGAAAAAATTTACAAAATACACTTGTTTCTTTGATTACATGTGCGTGTAGTGCCGAGAGAAACACTCTTTTATTGAAAAGTTTCTGCCATACAATTATGGTAACCATTTGACTCAGAATACCAGATATAATGAGAAGAAACAAATAATCGTAAATAAAGTAGTAATATAATAAAATATTACGAAATAATTATATGTCACTGTTTGGGCGCGGGATTTTATTTTGCTGTAACCTCGAAGTTTATCCCAGCCTTGACAAAC
>JAAAYG020039517.1:0-13324 GCA_009936455.2 Tomocerus minor
CTTAATGCTTTTCAAGTAATAAACATTTCACACTTTTTTGGCCAACATCCCTTCCCATATTTCTCCAGCAGCCTCTTTCTGTAAAACTTCTACTGGCCAAGTGGCTCAAATAGCGACTGAAACTTCCTCGTCCTAATCACAAGTCTCTAAAGAAATAATTGACAATTTAATTACAATTTCCAGGACCACTGATTGCACACCAATTCAAAGAAAATGCCTTGTCGTTAGTTTCCCAATTTGTCCCTTATGGGGAAAATTAGGAGGACTTCAATTAGACTACAACCTGAACTTCCTATTCCTAATCAACTTTAACAAATGAAAATGTCACAACTAACTGAACTAGTTTCCTGTAACGACTACCGGATATTCTCAGTTCAAATCCTGTGCACAATAAAAAGAAATCTTCTCTTACGATGAGATAATCCATATCACTGGAAATAGCTCGAAAATTGGATAAATTTTCAGTAAAAATTTTGAGCCAATTTTAATTTACAGGTATAAAGCGGCAATCTTAAGTCAATTAACCTTTGCGATTATGAAAAGAGTATATAATAAAATTGCAATCTCTTCCAGGAGCTCTCCTCTGCTTCTTCTTCATTAATTATTCAAGTTTCTTCATTAATGAAAGGAAGGAGATATTAAAATTCTCTTTAAGTACAAAAACAACTTTAACCATTAGTGACATAGTGACTCTATTTTGCCCTTGAAAGATTCCTGAATATGTGCTAATCTGGAACCATGTGAAATTTTGCTTAAACAGATTATGGTAAAGCAAAGAATCCATTGTGTGAGCCGAACAATGTAGTACAAAGTAAGCAGTACAAAGTAATAGTACTACTATACTACATTCATTTCTAGGAAAATGTAGCCACAATCGTTTTTTAGATCGCTAACAGAGCTATAGGCTCAGGTAACTTACCATGTAACTTTCACCACATAAATAACAAATCCTCTTTTCGCTTCAACAGAAGTACAGCAAATCTTTTCCACCGTTTTAAACTTTGATTACTTTGCGCGCCAATAAAATACGAGTAAAAATGACAATTCATCAGCCAAGGACGACAGTTTAATGTATTAGCAAAGGTCAAGCTCCCCAACCACTCACTCCATAAAATATAATTTCTGTTGAGAAATGAGTGAAAAGATAAAAAGCTTATAAAATTGTCAATCTGCCACCTAACCTGTGTCCTCACACTAATACATTTAAGCTAAGTTGATTTAATTAAATTTTGCTAGTTATAAAACAACTCTATATTATACCTAACCTATTTTCAAATCACATTTATAATTGTAATTATGTAATCTGCATTGAATTAGGTAATGAATTCCATGAAATGAATTTCTATGAAGCGCAATAAATAAACCACTATATACTAGCACTGTATATATTATTAGGAAAGAAGGCGGAAGAAGGAATTTTGTTTTGATGAATATGTACGTGGGCTGTCTGTGTACTGAAATTGAAGTCCTTGAATGTATTTTAGGCTCATCCTGCTTTTGTATTTGTCGCATTAGATTAATAGCAAAGTCCAGGGGGTAAAGAAACAGTTTTGAAAGAGCAAAATATCAATAAATTGCATTTTATGTCAGATTTTCATAATCAAAGGAGGCAATTTTGCTTGTCTTATACATTTCAAAATAACGGATGAATTCATTTTCGTATTATATTTGTAATTATCATATTGTCTTAAGAAAATTGAAAATTCCATGGAAGATAATGGATGCATGGCTGTATGTTTTCTTTATTGTCCCAAGGCAGTCGCTCGTAAAAGAGAAAAGTAATTTATTTGGTAGTTAGGAATAAAGTAGTGATTTTATCCTCACTTTGCGTGTCCCTGAAAGGATGAGACTGTCGCCACACACACAGAGGAAGGAATGTAGTAGTAAGTAGATACTCGTGTACAAGTTAGAACATGTTCCAAATGTATACTGAGGTCTGTACAACTCTTGAGACAGTAAAAGTAGCACTTTTGTTTGCCTTTAGGCGTGGGTAAGTTTACTTTAAGGTAGAGCTTATCTAATCATCGGATTTTTACAATATGTTGTTAGAATGTTCGACTTCGAGCCCAGGTTTTTCCATGTCCAATTGAATTGGATCATCCTTTCAGTCAAGAGCAAATATCATCTTTATTTTCCTACTACTACAGAATCAAGTGTGTAGTAACAGAAAGGAAATAGCTTTCAATTCCATTCCTCCCAACATTCTTTAAGACTCCTCTTTCATGTTCCTACATCCTATACTCTTAGTATAGAAGACAAAAAATCCAAGACTACATTCCCATTCGACATACTTATAGAGACTGCAGTCGTCGCTCGTCGTCTTTAATGTTTTCATTCAGTTCGAAGTCTTCAGGTGCAGACAGCTTGTTTCTTTAGTGTTACTGTTATGCGACTATCTAGCTATAATATTGTTTCTTAACTACCGAGCAAATCGTCTTCAGATACACATGTTACAGGGGCTACACGACAACTGAGAACTTTTAAAGCAAATACAATTCCTCTCCAACATTTGTAAATGAATAGTTGAATTCTTCAGAATATTCGATTTTGTAAATTGCTCTGAATCCCATTTCCGTCAATCGCTTTCAAAAGAAAATCAAATAGAATATCTACCATCTACAGAGACAGAGAGAGACACTATAAAAAATACTTGAATTTCACTATGCATGTGGTGAAAGTGATTAAAATGGTATTTCTTGTCCAGTTTTAATAACACCCCAAAAACATTTTCATCCCCTTTTTAACACATTAAACTTTCACTTAAATTTTACTTAAAAGTTCGCTAGAAAAGTTTTATAAAGACTAATATGGTGTGAAGATTCCTTTTGGGCGTGAAACGAAGAATTGTAATTTCCTATGAATCCGTTTTGCTTTTGACCTAAGGCAAGTAAAGTGTTGTTAGCCTTAATAGGTATCATGTATGACCCCCCTGTAACATAGCTATAGTTTCTGCTTAACATCTAGTTATACATTATTATTCGTAGTAGTCCTTCGTACGAAAAGGAAATTGTTACTTGATCTTACAGAATGGAAGAGAGTTTATTTTATTAGTCGTATTAGTCGTATAGAGCACATTAGCTATATGGATATATAGAATGTGGATTGTTATAATGTTATTTAAGGATGTATAAGATCCAATTATTGAGTAGTGAAAGGAAGCTGGGCAATGAGGCAACAGTCAATGGAGTGAGTGAAGAGACAGGCAGGCAAGAAGGAGAGAATAGGTAAAAGTCTAAGAAAAAAAGTTGCATGTTTGCTACCTGAAGGGAAAGAGACTGGCTAATCGATTTCCATTCCAACTCCTTAATTGCCGCACTAATATAGAAAGGATGGAATATTCTTCCAGGATAGGATAACAGTATAATGCCCGGGTTAAATACAGCGGAAGAGGACACAAGAGAGTAGCCGTGAGGAGGGAGGGAAAGTGCAGGAGGACGACAAATGCACTAAATCTCTATCTGTAATGTACAGACAACTGCTAAAGTGTCTTCCATATATTTACTACATGTGTTCTGCTACCCCTTGGGTGGGTGACTTATTTCCTTCGCAAGAGACTGGAGACACAGCTACAGAAGTACAGACTACAATGCTCCAGTGAAGAAGTTCTGTGCCATGGGAAACGAGGATTCACATCCAAATCCCTCTTCCAAATTACTTTCTTCCCTTCCCATCCCACACAAATGTTTATGCCGTATCCCCGCATATAGCGACATATCGCTTGTGACATCACCCTCTGGCATACAACTCTCCCGTAATGTTCTAAGATACCTATCTAATCATTTTTATACAGGGTCTACCACCAGAAACTATAGGAATATTACATTCTCATTTTACAAAGCAAAACTCCTGTCTAATCTTTCATTTCACTTAAGTGTAACATACAATCCAAAAAATTCTTTAAATAATAAATTCCGAGTGATAAATAGAGTTTTTGTATCTAATGAAGTGCAATTTTCAAACAAATAGAAAGAGAGATGACTAATGGCTGAAAATCGTTGAAAGTTTGCCTTATTTGCATGAAGAAATTATTGCTATAGTCAATTTTCAAGGGATACACCCTGTAAATATATTTAGTGAGTAGGTTGTGTTGCTGACAAGTACTAATAGGCATATTTCTCCTTCCTTCCTGTTTGCTGAGTATTGCATATATGAATATATGAATATATAGCCACTACTGTGGAGATATAAGCGATGAAAGCAGCTTCCGTTCTCTAATCAAAGTGTCTTCTGTGCAATCCCTTGGAAATAACTTAATTCAAAGAGATCTAAATTAACTCATCGTTCTGAAAGGACGTATGGTGCTGATGGGAGATCAGGTTGGCTATTATGCCTAATTATACGAAAGCACACTTGCGAAATTAAGCTCCATATCCTATGGCTATGTCATCAATTGTAAATATCACAGGCATTTTCCGAATTGGTATTCATGACTTTCCTCGGAACTCTTTCTTGAATTGGACGATATCACCATTGCCAATAATATTAGTCATCCATGTGAAAAATTCAGTTCCAAATAATAATACGATGAGCCATAATGGAACACAATATGTTTAATTTGCACTGATACGTGGCAAATGCTATTATGAAAATATCGGCGATGCATTTTCCTTGACAAAAAAAGCTCAATTATATATTAAAGATTTTTCCAATTAGAGCCAATAAACCAATGCAATTTACAGTAAATAATTATCAAAGTTCCAAAACTTTATTTACACTCAATCCATGTGAATATGTCGTAACAGTTGGATGCCAAAGTATATAATTATTGCTATCCTAATCAAATGCTCAACTATTTAATTTTTAAATTAGTTTAATACGGTAGCCTGATTGACTATGATAGGCTATAAGGGTTATCAGTTATCAGCTACAGTGCCTACAGCTAAAATAGTTTGTTATATAATCATCGCATATATAAGCATATATAATTTATAAATATAGATAGATTATTAATGACAAATTCATTTCAATTAGCAACACAGACCTATTAACATGGACCGTTTATTTCACAAGAGGCTCTTCAATTGTAACTAAAGTTTTAACTAGCAACTAACTGTTCTATTTCTTCTGGAAGTTTGATCATTTCAAATGAAATTGTAAAGCACTATTACCTTTTGTATCATTATCTTAATTAAGATTTTGTTTTACAACAAAACAGTATAGGTACCTAATGTAAAAGAATCGGATTATGTGAACCGTACTTTTTGGGAGTGTAGTGTGTAGTTATGTAAATCGTAAAATCATTTGCGTTTGATGCTATACAAAGGCTATGAAAATTACGTGTGTCACAGAGACAAGATCTCCATCTACTTGTAAATTGAAAACACTTGAGTAAAATTGAGTTTTGACTGTCGAGAACGGCGTAAAGGCAATAATTATTTCGGAGAACTCTTAAAACGCACTGTACCTAGAACGCTAATAACGAATTCTATTAGAGAAATCTTCTGCTTTTCTCATAACTATGTTTCCCTTTTGTTTATTTCTCCCAGCTCAGCAGTTCCTCATTGCAATTTTTGCAAGATTTAAAGGAGGAAGTGCTGACTGAGTGAAATGAATGCCCGTTCCTATATACAAAGACTAACAAGGAAGGAAAATTAATTCTAAGTGTATACATATCTAGAAAGTTAATGAGCTTCGTACATTCGACTTAGGCAAACATTTAAAGCCATGCTCTTTAGCTTCTTATCATTATGCATCTATTCTTCCAAAGATGTGTAGTACTTAGATGTATTATGCCCTGATGGAAAGTTCTTTTTCATCACCGAATCCAAAACTTGTTTTTCAACGGCCAAAAAATTCTATTATATTTACCACTATACTAATTGTTTTTAGTTAATATTTGAGAATGTCAACGACAATAATTATTATTTAGTACTTTTGTATAGCATACCAAGTCACGAAAAATTATTTCATTTTTCTTAAGAATTAGCAAACAAATTAAAGTAGTAATTCATTTCCTATTTTTACAATATACGTTAGCTTTTTTATCCCTTCTATTCTCGCTAAATACTTGCTAGATTTCAGGCTATTAAGAATTAGTAAAGGGAGGTAAATAGCTACCAAATATTTGCTTTCTTTTTGCATCTAAATATTTTTCATTTTAATTTTCTTCCTGTCTAGGTTTCCCGAAAAACATTTCTTAGTTTTAGATATGAAGAGGAGGATGCGTAGATTTTTCCACCAGAGGTGGTATGTTTATGTTTCCTTAATGCTTCTCTTCACTTTCTAATGCTAATAGTAAATTAGTTTTAGTGACATGACGTGGTGATGTGATGAGGAGGATAGCTGACTTCACTTAAATCCAAAGTTCTCTTCAATTTTTCACCAAGTCCTATTATGTAGTGAGTGTGCATGGAGGACTTTTGCCAATTTAGTACACAATTCATGTCTCTCTATGATTCTTGATTCTTGAGTGTATATTTTTCAGTGGTAGTGGTACGAGTATAATGCGTCTGTTTACTTTCTCCGGGCTTTCTCCATTATCATAACCCGTTGTGATGTGAATTGCTTTTACTTTTACGGCTTTCACTTTCCTTTCCCTGCCCTAATGTTTGGTTTAGTGTAGCTGGGTGGAATTGTATGCACCACTGGGAGTAAAGCTTTTTAGTGGCTATATGATGAGTGAGTAGGCGATGTCTGTACGTACTTAGTTTATACTATTACAGCTCTACTTTGTAACAATGTAAAATGCAGAAAAAAAAGTTTTATATTCTAAAGAAGTGTAGATTGAGGGATGCAAACATTCATAGTAAGATTATATTGCATCTTTATGTTTTTAATCCGAACAATAACATTGTATCTTCGTTCTATATAGAAAATATATAAGCTCTCTCTCTCTCTCTCTCTCTCTCTTTCTCTCTGCAGTGAAAATTGGTAGGTTGAGCAGTTCTGGTTGTAATTTACTTTTTGCAATGAATGAATTGTGTGGAATCCTTGAAGGTTAGTTTGGTAATTTACGTTTGGGAACAAAAGGGTCAAACGAGCTATAGAACAGAACAATGGGAGCGAAACCAGAGCACTTTACTGGGTTACTCTGTCTATATTTGCTAATGTTTCTCTTATCTTCGCTCCGCTAGCTCCAGGTTTGTCTTCTGCACCACCAATAGCCAGATGGATGGAGAAAGTAAACGTCTCAGTAAGTGAGCTAATAGTTCCTTCGAATTACATTGCATTGTGGCAATTGTCACGACAAAATAAAGCATTATACTGTACGTCTCTTCCCGAGAGAACTCAGAATTCCTAAAGTGAAATATCTCGTGAGTAAAGTTCAGTTAGACATTAGACATGTCTAGGTACGTACTACTCTTTTCTACAGACACATCAGATCAATATCAAAAGCATTTCAATGGAAGGGAATGCTAAGAAGAGTCAAGCAAAGTCATGCGAACAGAAACTATACTTCGCTAGCTGTACGTGTCTATTTCTCTATAACTGTACAGCTAAGGAAAGGAATTATTGTCAGTCTAATAAGCAAAATGGGAAAATAGTCTGATTTATTTAATGTACCGCCAAAAAATCTGACTGTCCTTCAATTAAATTGTTACATCACCAAACAATTTGTAACTTTCATAGAAAAAGTACATTAAATAAGCTCTATTTGCATGTATTAATAATTTAGTTCGGCAAATTATGCTAACTGTATCAAATAAGAGTCCAAAATACAATAATATCGCATAATATCGCAATATTATACGAGCATTGTTTTTTTATCTGTATAGTTGTCAAAATATTCAATATTTGCAAGTTAATTACACAGACGAATTTGATATAATGAGCGGTTTGCATAAAAATGTTATAATAAAATCAGAAAATCATTTGTATGCACATCTTTCACTTTTATTTGGCTGTGCTGTGATGCGACTCCTATAGTAAAACTTGGATATTCTGTCTGTGGAATGTAAAATCCGACTGTCCTTCACTGGATACCACAATTTAATATAATCCCGTATGTTTGATGTATATGTTATATATGTGTTTGAAGAATTTGTGAATTTGCAAACGTTGTGTGTGTTCAATGTTCATGTTGGCTGGGTGTGCTCTAGATTTCGGCATGCTCCTGTGCTGTGGTTGGTTTGCTGCTCGGGTAAAATTGGTAAATCTGACTAGTAACAGTAACCCAGTTACAGATAGTCCCACTAAATAATCTTAACTTGCAGATAACTCCAACATCACCATTGTACTCTTTTAGAACGTTATTATATAATCATCATAATGTGCTAATTGCTATTTAGCACGTTACATTCACATTAAAACCCTTGTGTAAGCACAAAACTTTAATACTATGTCCATAATTTTGTAGGAACTAAGAAATCGATTTTAGGTAAGTACTAATCTAAGTTGTTAGCTAAAACAATACGCGTATTACTGTGTACCCAGCTATGAAATTCATTGGCTACAGAATTGTAATTGTCCAAATGTAGCAGTTCATGAAAATTAGACAAAAACCTTGAATTTATGTATCTTGCTTGTTCCTCCTGCGTTCCTCGTATTTAAAAGAGCCACCCACACCGCCACAAAAGTTAACGATGAGCTAGTTAATAGTATGCCGATTATGTGTATTATTCCCAGTACGCTCAATTTGCAGCGACCCGAGTTTCTGGCAAGCGAATAATATTGATTAAATCCAAAGTTTCGACAAATTATTTTCTCTAGGCAAGAAATATTGAAGTATTATCAAACCAGTTTCTGACTAAATGACGACGAATGGAATTAATCGGCTAGGTATCTGCGTCATTAAGTGGGTGGAGGGAGATCATCAGAACAACAAGATTAATTTTTAATGAAGTCAGTGTTGATCTAATAGGGAGGCGGAGATAAATGTCACGGAAAGCGTCCAAAGCTAAAGGTCGCTCAGAGACAAGTGGAAGAACAACAAAAAATAAAGGATGATAGACATCTGAAATATTATATGCCTGCTATAAGATCTCGAGAATTCTATAGCGTGCCAAGACAAAATACAATTATTTGCCAACATACACTTTGATGTACAAACATTCTCCACACCGCGCGACGTTCTTAAAAACAATAGTTAAAGAAAATCCATGCGGTGTAGGATACTTAGTTTAATAGGATAAAAATGCAACTAAATAGAACTAAAAACCCTACCCTGTGAGAACTAAACCATCTCCATTGAATTGATTTGGAAATTCCTTAATTAAAAAGTTTTACTGTATAACACTAATGCTGAACAATAAGTGAGTATTATATTCCGTGAGACAATATAATATTACTTTTACCTTTACAGTAGTTTTTATTAGTGTATAGTTGGGTTTGTCTTTGTAAACAACCTTGGTTTCGACGAATTTTATTAATTAAGCCTTTTTCTTACTTACGTATTAAATGCTCATAATAAATTAGGTTTTCCTTCACAGTCTCTTATTTATGTGGCATCTGTTTTGTATCTGTGGAGGAAAAATGCACTTCAAAAGATTTTACACTTTCTTCGCTTCGATCTTGATTTCCAGCATTCTCAAAGCTGCTTCTTGCATTCTTTTGTCATTTTATTCGAACTGTGATTTCAACGTGATTACTTTCAAGAAATCCGTTTGGACGACGGAGTTTCTTTTGTGGAATCAAAACAATCAGCCATGGACGGTGGTAAAATCTGATTACAACAAAAGTGTGTTTGGTCGAGACGAGGAGAACCCAAGGGACTTGTCTAACAATATCTGTAGTGTAAATGTGTTGATGGAGCCAGATCATCCCTTTAAAGTACTAAGTCAGTTTTTTGGCAAGGAAATGAATCGTCGCTCTTCTACCTTCATAATTGTCTTTGACAAAAGGAAATCTACTAATAAGTTGCCTGAGTTAAAATATCTGACACGACAGTTGATTAGTCCCCTTTTCTTATTGGTCATCAAAAATTCGACTCATCATTCAGTGTACACAGGACACTATTACAAATACTGGCCATCTTCACAGTTCAAAACGAAGGAAATCACTGGAAAGCATTGGGAAAGAGTTTGGAAAGATTTAAATGGACACTTGCATGGGATGCAAATGGGAGTAGTTTTTTATTTACTAACCAAATATGATCATGCTATAGAACTTCCTCACTGTAAAGACATGCTCTATTCCCACATGAAAAGGAATACTATTTGGAACTGTCAAGCTCCAATAAGAGCGGTGGAAACAATGGCTGATCGACTGAATTTTACTGCAGTTTATGCAATAGGTTTAAGGCAGATTTTAAAACCGAATCAAATCTTAGGATATATTGACCTAATGGCACCGAAAATAAATCCGTACGCCTTCACCTCATTTTCAACACTATTTGTTGCATATACCAAAGAGCAGGTTCCTTACTACTGCGAAGCAAACCCTGAAATCCTTGATGTCTCATTAACAGTTCTAATTCAGAATACATTTGATACCCCTAGTTTTCTTCTAATTTTCACACTTTTTCCGCTATCACTTTTGATTTTAGCTTTCGGAAGGAGCAATTCCTCCTTCAGGAGAAACCTTGATTGGGTTTTTATGTCATTAGTAGCTGTTCTTTTAGATCAGGAAGTTTCTATGAGCAAGAAAACAATTCTGTACTTGGCAGTAGTGTATATGGGTTCCATTATCACAATGATGTACGGAACGTACGTCACCAGTGAAATTGTCGCACCACTGGACAAAAAACGATTTTTTAACTTCAAAGACCTCATTGAAAATGATTACAAGTTACTCTGGCAGATAGACGGCAGAATTCGTTTAAATAATAACCGAACCGATCTCTTCTTCAAATTTAAAATGCCTGACAGAATTCATTCAGGTGTCTTCAAGTATGATTGGGCAATCGAAAAGCCTGATGCAAACTTTGGCCAAAATAAAGCCGACCATACTTTTCGTCGCAAAGTCAGTGGCAGATTGCTCACTAATTATTCCATGAAATTATTTACCCTCGCTGATAAACAAGAAGCCCAATATATCGTGCCACTTCTACCAAAAGAATTTGGAAGTGGATTTTGCATCACCACCAAAGAAACTGTAGACACAATTCCATATTCTTACTATTTTTCTTTTTGCTACCGCTACAATTTTCAAGCCTATTATCAACTGATGCTTCAAACCGGATTGTTGGATATGTGGAATGACATTACTGACTATTATCGCTTTCTACCATATAAACAAGACAATTCAAAAATAACGCATCAAGAAACTCTTGACGCTCCTATCAGCCTCAGCATGAAAATTCATGCAATTTTCATCTTCTGTGGATATTTGCTTCTAGGGACTTTTGTCGTATTGGCACTGGAACTTCTAGCATTTGCACAACCACTTTCACAAATTCATTTTCAACAGTTTTTGAAAAAAACAGTCAACAGATTAACATATTTAAAAGCCATGTTGCTTCTATTTTTAAACAACATTAATCACCGAATGCATTTCTTGTTTTCCGAAACAAGAAGGAAATTATGGGCTTACTAGCATTTACCAAGATATACTACAAATGTAATATAGTGTTGTAAAAGTCTGGCTTTTACTCATGTTTCTAAGCGAAAGTCCAGTGAAAGCTAAAAATGTCAGAAAAAAGTAAATAAAATAAAATTTGATGTAATTTTTAACCGGGAAAAGACCAAATGTCATTTCAGGGTGAAAGAGTCTATATCATTTACTTGTGTCAACAGTCAATTTACTTCCGTAGCAGGTAGAAATGTTTTCATATGCAATAATTACGTTAGTATGTTATTCATCCTTTGGAAAGACAGTGATTTTTCCCTAGTAATTGTAAGAATACTATAGAACTTCCTGTTGATTTTACACACTAAGCGCCATAAATAATGAATCTAATTATAATGCCAATATACAGTCCTCAATGTTTCTCGTAATTGCTGTTACTCCGCTCATTAACGTACATGATGGTATTGGTTACTGTCCTATTAATTTGTGTTGTAACTAGAAACTCAACAAAAATGCAATGGACCGAACGAAAGAACATTTTACAAACATTTTAGTAGTTATAGTTTTGATACTTAACAATGACGCCAGTTGTAAGTAATTGTGATTGAGTGTAGAAATTGAACTAGTTCCGGTTCATGAAATCCTTCTCTGATTATACCAGGGCCAAAATAATGTAATTCGTGTTTAAATGAAATTCTAAAGCGAGATACAGTTCATACAAAGTCATCCGTTTTGTTGTTCGAAGTATGAAATTGTGTTTAGCGAAAACGACGCAGCGAGCTGCCCAATTAAATTAAATAACGAAAGGTAGCCTGGAAACTGCGTTTGTTCGTAGTAGCTCCAGAATGTTGTCTTTTCCCTTCCATGTCAAAGATAATGAAGTTCAACAACAACAAATAGAACGAAGGAATATTATTCAGAGTTAATAATTTGTTGATATTACTTTTTAGAGACGAAAGGGAAGGAAGTAGGCAGTATTTCTCTTCTCTGATGCGCTGGAGACAAAATAATAAGTAGAAATGTGATGCGACGAATATAAGATACGCCAGAAAGACTGTCTCATATAAAATTCATTAGATTTTTAGACAGTGGAAGATAACAAGTTTTTCTTAATTAGGAAAAGCCTTACAGGCAAATGTACTTTTGAGATGGAATCTAAAATTTCTTTGAGGAGATGAGGATTGAGGATCCTAGCTGTGTAGCTTGGCCCTAATTTTTTCTTATGAATAATATAGTTAACTATAGGTTGAATAATATTGATAATCTGTTTGAAGTCATCATCACAGGAGGAAATATTGTGTAGCTTCAAACATTTTTTTACCTTAATTTTCCGTATAAAATCGCATGTATATTACCTTTTATAACAAATGCAGATGAAATACTACTGCTGAATGCATAATTAATAGGAAATTATTGAAATTATATATGGAAATTATTATATATATCCCTTTCTCAAATAATTTTCATGTAAAAATAAGAAGCTTACATTTTTTCCTAAATACACTTACATTTTTCTTGTACTGTACACTTACACATTTGTTAAAGATAACAGTTTCTTGGTAAAGGAAAAAGAGCGTAAGGAAGTTATTAAAATCTTTCCCGAATCTCTTTGTTCATTTCCATGAAATCAAATCGTATTACATTAATTCCTTCTTTCGTTTGCTAATGAAATCATGGTTGGGCTTCAGAATGACTTTAGGAAAATCTCAATAGCAATAAATTCATATCCAGAACTTGCGTACTTGGTGGAAAGAATCATTTGATCTAATATGAAAGGGAATTAGTTCATTACTATTCCTGAGCAGAGGTGCCCGTATGTTTTATCCCATTCCATTCCAGAATTACAGATACCCGGAAAATGCATTGATATAAATAGATTAGGTTGATTGCTGGTCTGCCCTTCTGTCCTTCTGCCCTTCTGCCCTTCTTCCCTTCTTCC
>JAAAYG020039550.1:0-13313 GCA_009936455.2 Tomocerus minor
ATTATGTGAGCGCTACACTCCGTGTGCAATAAAATGAGACCATAACGGGCGACGCGGAGTGGGCGTGAAACATAATTTAAATCGTCCTCCATGTTTTTTGATAGGTGGAGAAGCTTGGGTTACTCTTGCGACCAACGACTCATACTCCTTAGGAGCAATTGTCCTCAGCAGGTCTTTACGGCGTACTAACACGACCCGTGAACTAGTCGTGATGATTACTCCAGGCGTTTCTGCACCCATGAGGTATCTAAATTATTTTCAGTCTAGCGTCTTCCAGTTAGTGATTAAAAGAAAATGAGTAGGTACTTTTGCTTGACCCCAATGAACTCAAAGACACTTCGGAAGAATAATACATTTTCAATTCTTTTAAACTATTTTGGTTGTACTGAAAGTCATTAACGATGGGTGCTGGCTACAATTCAAATTAATTGTTTTGGTTTATGAATCAGTGACATTTTGAAAAGTGAATTCACGGAAGTCATCCCAGTAAACATTCTGGATTCGGAGGATTCAGCCAATCTGGCGCTGCTATCAAGACCTGAGCTCGGCATCACGTTTACGAAGCTTCACTGTTGGCGGCTTACTCAGTACACCAAATGTGTTTTCCTCGATGCGGATACCTTGGTAGGAAGTTTGTTCATAGCCATTTAATTTGCTTTAACTCATTGCAAATGTACACAAATAACATAATAAAATATTATTAAATAGGACATATCACTTAAATAATATATAGGACAACCCATTCATTTATTAGAGGCAGTTTGTTTGTTTACATGGGGTACCCTCACATGTTTGCATGGGGTACCGTCAACTACCGTCACTCACATGCATGCATAATCCTTTTCATTGTCTTGTGAGAAATAAAATTTTATTGTGCCATTGCAGGTCCTTCAGTCTTGCGATGAACTTTTTGGCCGAGAGGAGTTTTCAGCAGCTCCGGATTCTGGTTGGCCGGACTGCTTCAATTCAGGAGTTTTTGTATTTCGACCCTCTTTGGACACTTACGCAAAATTACTAGAATTTGCTGTTTCAACTGGCTCCTTTGATGGTAATTTCTATTTATAATATCAGTAAATATCACACGAATCCTATGCAACCTGTTGAGCCCAGTTCAATGTATTACGGCTGTGGACTGAAAGTGCAAAAAAAGTTTCGTCTTGCTATTTCACTACTGGACCACCAGATATATACACGCTATTTTTAACTGCTTGGTAGTAGGAGTAATGCTAGGTTAGTTCGGTTATTCGGTTGAGCTGGTTGCGGTAAGGCAAGGCGGAGCTGGCGGTGGATAAGTCCTAGATGTCGAAGTCACTCAGTATCAAACGCCCGTGACAAACTGAGCCAACTTATCGACAGATAAACTTTACGAATCTGATAGCAACAATGTTAAACCAATTCGAAATTAGTTAAAATAAGAGCAGATTTCAGAACTGTTTACTTCATTCTAATTCATCACTTAATGTATTAATTGGTCTGCTCGAACCAGGAACTGTAAAGGGTCGCAACTGTCGCAAGCTCTCCTTGAAAGAGAACTTCGCCTTACGCCACCTGTGCCTTACCTCCACCTATTACTATATTTAGGTAAAATAAAGATTTGGTGACTATAAACAATTGACTCGCATTTTCATGTTGCAGGAGGAGATCAAGGACTGTTGAATTTATACTTCAGTGATTGGTCAGTTGCAGACATCAGCAAACACTTGCCATTTATCTACAACGTCTGCGCCTCAGCCACTTACTCATATCTCCCTGCTTACAGAGTGTAAGTCAACTAGACCACATAATATGACTATTAGCACACACATTACATACCCGAGGATTCCAAAGCTACCAATTAAAAGTAAATCTCTCAAACTGCTTACTTACAGGTTCGGACAGAACGCAAAAATCGTTCATTTTATTGGACAAGCCAAACCCTGGCTACAATTTTACGATACATCAACTGGAACTGTAAGAGCTCCTGAAGGACAAGCTCATTTGCAGGTCCGCAGCTTATTTTAATTAAAATTGATACAATATAGTAATCGAGAGTTGGAAGGGAACAATATGAACAATAGCTGAGTACTGAACTGACCACGTCCACAGAAAATTCCGATGGGCATTGGGGCATCTATGAATAACACTGGACCAGTGGCCACCCATACCTACCTACCCATGCATGGACCATTTTTGTCGTAAATGGGTTGCGCAATTATGTTATATATACCTACCTATCAGTACGCATGAACTGCCGTCGCAGATTTCATAGAATTTTGAAAATGGATATGGAACACGGCAGAAAATTAATGAATGAGAATGATGACACAATAAGCAACGACAAACAAGAACTGAATAAAAAAAATTTTTTTTTAAAATTTTTTCAGGAATTGTTGCAGGCTTGGTGGGATATTTTCAAAGGGGACGTTCATCACAAGTTAACAACAGAAATGGTAAAATTCCCTCTTTGTACTTCAAACATAACGAAGATTATAATAATATTGTTAACTGTTAACTGTAGCCGGTCGTGAATTTAACTTCAAGCAATCTTTTCTTATTAACCACTAATAAAGGAGTAAAGTTGGTAAGAGGGCATTTAGGGCAAGGGCAGGGATTAAGAAATAACCTCTAATCAGCTTTCGAATCTGTGATTATGTTAATATTAGCGATAAAGCTAATCATGATCCTAAAATCGTGTAGGAAATACTTTGATCTCGTGCTCTGTCAACTGTCCTATTACTTTTCGAATGCCATGCAATTCGCCATGTAAATCGCATTTCGTCCTTTCACACGCCGGTTATTTCAATTAACCTTTTACGGATTTTCCAGTTGTGCGAGTTTTGCCTCCCATTCACTTATTTAAAAGTTGGGTACGAGCACTTGCACATATGACGTCACACATTCACTAAAGGCGAATTTAATATGAACTGAATAAGGTGGTTTACAAGGTCTGGAAAATATTTCTAGCCTTGAAATTGAAATGACGAAATTTTGCCATTTACAAATATTTGAAATCCAAACTAATGGGCGGTGGGAGGGGGGTTCTTTTCGATGCGTTCATGTATGACATTTGCATATATATAGTGGGCATTTGCAGTGCTTTCTACTAACACAGGAGTATCTATGCGGATACGTGTGAACGCCTGTCCCCTCAATTCCCCACTATTTAATTTTCCTAAGTTAAATTTGAATATGCAGTTCGGTTACAAAACGACGAAGCCCATTCCTATGATAAAAGGGACCTGGTGCTAATAAACACCTCTGCCGGTACAACATTTGATGATTTTCGCGATAGTTCAGCATCGACCGGCCGGCCATTGGAACCCCTTTTGGAATTTAGTTTAATTAACTCTTACTAAAAGGGAGTGATTGATGTTGTTGCCTTAATTTATTCAATCAGGGCTAATTGGCTACAAGTGAGTAACTAAGTACAGTACAAAGTAATTGAGCCAAAGTTTCAAATCAAGAATAGTGTGAAAACATCGGGAGGATAGCAAAATTCTGATTTCTATCCACGATGTTTAATGGGACTTATTTTTGATTATTTCATGGTGGAATACTCAGGATGGCGAAAGCGCCACTATGGTCGAGCAGGTACAGTCTTCGCTATCCCACGTGTTCTCGGCATCTCAACGAGAAGACCACGACCCGTCCCCGCACTCCTACCACCAACATAATCCACACAACCACCACCAACCCTTAGAGAATCTGCCCTACGAATTTACGGGATTTCTTGCCCCCGATTTGTCTCAACTCCACGTTGCCATCCACAGGTACCCACCAGAAAATGTTCAACGAGCCATGCGGCAGAAAGAGAAGCTCAACTCTCCAGCGACCTCCATGCCCCCTGAGGGACAGCTAAATGTGCAGATCCTTCTCCCTCCTCCTCCTCCTCCTCCTCCTCCTGCCTCCGATCACAACAGCCACAATCTGAGCTCGAACGCCAATCCCTCCTCCTCCTCCTGGGAGACAGAGACGTCTCCTGGAAATTGCCCCTCATCGCCCTCTGGAGACGATGACAGCAACCCAGTAAGTTTTTACTCACCGGTGTCATGTCGGGGCAAACGCCAATTCGCTCTCATAATCATTTCAATGTACACGACATGCAGATTCGGCTTCCCGACAAACATCGCAAACAAACACGACGAACACATAAAATCCGCAGTCTGTGCAGAGGCACATCATGAAGCTCTGCCGACATCTCTCAACTTGCATGTTAACATCCGCCTACCGCAATCGCCATCACTCATTCCAATTTCGAACACAAATCTCAGCTCAGGACGACCACTCGGGATTCCTTGACGCCTTCGTTGTGTCTAGGCAGAAGAAGGGCCCCAAATGTCCGCTGGAGTCAATGAGCCTCAGACGACTAGCTTAGAACAAATCACGAACAAGGAAACTCTGCTGAGAAGGAAAAGGAGGAGGCAGGATTGGATGACGCCGGATGACCACTAAGACATGCTCTTTACAGTCTTCGAATAATTCTGCATTAAGACAACGTTTTGCCTAGCACGGCCTTCTTGCCTACAAACTGAATGACCTAGCTCAGTTAACGATAGTTATTTGCTGTATAGTAACGTACGTGGCCTTACTATCTTCGGGACTGGCTGAATATATCTTTAGTAGTTGCAGGTTGGGTGCACACTGCACAGACTCTCACTCATGTCATCATTAATACACCACACAAGGGACACCTCCACTGCCTGCTACGGTGGCCACACTATTATAACTTTTAACTTCAGTCGCAATGATTGAATTATGACTTTCGAGAGACAGTTTATTCCTCAAGAAAACCATTTTTGCTAATCAGCACTTTTAACAAGGGACTAACACAATCTCCGTAACTCGTGCTAAATATAAACTAATTAACATGCTCACTAGCAATGGGAGACGTGCTGCTTGTGTATGTGCCACTGTGAACAACACTTTTATAAAAGCCTTCTTAATGTTCTTAGTTTTTAAGTCTAATAGACCACCTCGATCACCCTTTAGTCAATATCAGGATCCGGTGACTTCGTTGAAATTATTGTCTAATTAGACACTGAGTGTGAAGCTCTGGATAATAAGCAGACAATCAAGCAGCTGTACTACTCTATTCTATGTAGGGTGGCTTAGTGATCTGAATGATTATGATCGATGGAGCTTTGGCGTGAAAATTTAGAACGAAATAATTTTAAAGCACAAATCAAATGTGAATGATAGAGAGATGTATTATATTATCTATACTACTGTTAATGGTTTACACCAACAGCCCTCTGCGTCACTCAAATGTGTCAAATTCTAGCTATTTATTCCTGAAACAAGATCGAATCTCTGGGTCTGTGAAGTTAAAGTGATATAAATACTTACAAAACAATGCCAGGGGCTATGCGCTTTTTAAGACGATATTATTTGTAGGCTATTGGGTTGGGGCAAGGGCAAGGCGGGGTATCGGGCACACCATTGCTGCTTTGGATAACCATTTACAATAATTTAACAATTAATAACACACACTACTGTAGTAAGCATAAGTAAAAAGTGGGAAATATTTATCAGACTGATTAAAATTATTAAATTTTAGAAAGGGTTGGCTGGAGCCTTTGCTAAAATTTCCTTAGAGGGACAAAAGTCAGGAGATCAACTTCGGGAAGAGGAGCTAATGCGGAAACATGCATGGGAACAGGGACACATCGACTACTTGGGCAAAGACTCTTTCGATAATATCCTCAAAAAAATACAAGCATCTATGGCGCAAGCACGTAAGGAGCACATCCAACTTTCTTACTTTCAACTCATGCGCATTCGTCGCAAATTATCAGGCTGAATAAATAACTAAGTCTCATACTCTTTTGCTGCACTAAGAACCCTTGTAAATGATTTCCTTGCAGAGGCGGGGACAGGGACAACGACGACATCGGCGGAGGAGGCCTCTGCGGCTGCCCCTGCATCTACACCTCAAGCAGAAGCATCGAGTGCAGAGGAAAGTCAACAGCCTCCGGAAATAAGTCGCTCAGCCCCAGACATCCCACCTGCCCCACTTTCTCCGGGTCCTCGTCTTGTAAAAGAGCAAGTCATTTCGTCGCCGGCACCAGAGTCTGAGATATCGCAACTGCCCATTGAACCCCTCTCCGTCGTTCTTCCAGTAGCAGCGGAGGCCTTGAAACAAGACGCTCCGCCGCCACTTGATCAGCCGGAGGTCGAACAGTCCGCCGGGGCGACTGCGCCGTCACCCGTTGTCCCGACTGCGCAGTCACCCGTGTCGACGGCAGCTGACAGCAAGGAAGTGGAAGTGGCAGCAGAGAGTGCTGGTCCGTTGCCGACACCGGAGGGTGGGAGGCAAACAGAGCTTAAAGCTGCGGAGGAGGCGGTTGCTGAAGTGGCAGTCGTGTCGGAGGTGAGTTCTGCCGCGACGCCCGCCTCCGACAATGTGGCAGACGAGGAGCAGGAAGAGGAACGACTGAGAAATGAGCGACTGGCGGTAGAAAAGAAGTTGGCAGACCAGAAAAGAATTGCAGAGCAGAAATTGGAGGAGGAGAAGAAAGCTGCGGCGGCAGCGAAAGCAGAGACTGAAGCCGCCAGAGCCGCGGCCGTTGCGGAAGCAGCCGCAGCAGAAGTCGAGGCCCCAAAGGCCCCTCCACGCAAACAGTCAAAAGGTAAAAAGTAAAACCCTGTACTGTACTTCTATCGACAATCAAATACTCAGTTTCGAAATCCGCCCCCTCCGCCCTATGTGCCACTTTGCAATCAACTCACGTCCCGATCTATTTCTTTATATATTACAACATACGATAATGTGCAATAATATTAGGTACCTAGACAATAGTGACAAGTCCTAAGCCAAATGATTGCTTTATAAATGACATGGTTATTGAATGCACCATGATATTCACCTCTATACATTTGCTGATCCCAATAAAGTACACCAGGGCATTCCTATGACCGGTGTGAGCTCGACAAAGTACACACACTCGTTTTCTCATTCTTGCATGTATCTTATTTCCAAAATTATCTTTTAAGTTGTTGTTTAGGACACCTGCGCAATTACCCTCACATTCATTTGCAGACCCGTCACAGTTGACATAAAGCATGATGACGCACAGGCACACTGCCCCCAATAACAATCGTGCCAAAAATTAAAAAATGTCAAAAGCTTTACGCGCCAGGCGTAGATATTTTTATTTTATTATTATATACACACTGGATACACACAAAATTCATTTTGCAATGCATGAAATTTAATTTCCATTATTATAATTTATGATTCATTATGATTTATATATGTAGCTACGAATTGGTCAGTGGTTATCCACTTGAAGCTGCCCGTAAACGAAGTAGGCGGAAAGTTTCTAAATGAAAATTGAAATTCGCTTACAATGATACCAGAAAGTTTCGCAACACGTTTTGAGAGGCTAATAACTAGAAAACCTGAGGTTAGATAGAATAATCTCCATGCTACCTTTGGAAAGCTAAGATTCCAACTTAAAGATTGCTGTATAACAAGCAGTGTTCGATATTAGCAAGCTTTTTAAGATTTTGGCCCGCCACTAGGCCATTTCAACCGGCTAAATTGTCTTAGCGGCCAAAATGGCTAATGGCAAAATACGACGTAAAATAATTTTAGCCAGTGGCCTAAAATGACTATCCAGTTACTAGGCCAGCTATTAAGCCACTACCATTGAAGCCACTAGCCAGTGGCCAGTCCAACACCGATGGCAAGTGAAGACTTGTGTCTTTAATGATCAGAGATGAGATATTTATGGAAAAACATATTTCTTCCTATTAGGAATTCCATTATAAAACTTTCTATGTCCACGATTCACGACTTTTGAAGTCGTTTGGCCCCCCTTTTTTTCACATATTTTACATATTTTGAGGTTTTGGTACATATACATATGTACGTCCATATTTCGGAAAATAGTACATATTTTGTACATATTTTTGAAATTTCACAAAAGGCATAAAAAGAAAAATTTAACACAGGAGTCTGAGATCACAAGACTTCTAGGAATTGGTTAATGTGCATACCGAAGGCAACCAAACAAGCTTGTGTGGCTTGAAGCTGTTAATTTTTATGCAGAGAATTTTGATAAAGTCAAAGAGGTAGTCAATTCACTAAATAAAACTGAAGCTAACGCAATTGAAACAGCACAATTACTGCTCAGTAAAAAGGAAATTGCTGCCGATCTAGCTTACATTTCAGATAATTTCACCTTCCTGGGTGGATTACTTAAGGATATTCAGGATATTAAACCTCCTGTATCCGAATATTTACTAATTTTTGATACGGCAAAAGAAAATTTGAAAAACGTTAAAGGACAATTTGGGCGAAACGTTTATGACAATTTATAGCTACAGTTGACAAAAACTCTGACCTCAAAACAATTAAAATCATATCTAGCATTATCGACGGAAATGCAGAAGAAACTTTGGAACCTTCACAAATCTCTGCTTTCAAATATGCTGTGTTGACTTCTGCAGATGCTGAAAGAAGTTTCAGTATGGAAAAGTCGTTATCTACAGGCAGACGATTGAGTATGAGTATCGAAAATTTGGAATTGTCCTTGGTTATCCACTATTTTGGAGCAAGCGATAATTCTTAATTTTCATAAATGCTATACTGTAGTAATACATATTTAACTATTACCTATGCATTGATAATTAAATTTTGACATTTTGTAATTCATAGTTTGTGCCTTTATGACCATTTTTGCGTCTATATGAAAGGATTTGTTGTCCATATTTTAGTACCTACATATTTTGGCGATTTTTGGTACATATTTTAGTACATATTTTGGCGATTTTTGGTACATATTTTAGTACATATTTTGGCGATTTTTGGTACATATTTACATATTTTGGCGATTTTTGATACATATTTTAGTACATATTTTGGCTAATTTTGGTACATATTTTGGAAAACTTAGTACATACATATCTCATCTCTGTTAATGATAGAAAAAATCCAAAAATCATGATTAGCTTTATTTATCATTTGACTTGAGGTTGAATACAGTAATAGGCACGCAATGTTTGTGCCCCGCTTAGTGAAGCATGAAATGTTATTGTTTCTTAATTCAAGACCCTTAATTCAAATATATATATGAATCATATCTTTACGTGCCAAGCACCAAACTTTAAGTTGGAATCTCGCATTTCCAACGGTGGCATCCACTTTCTTCCATGTAGTCTACTTTGCAATTGTCAGACTCCTAATGTGTAATGAATGACACGTTCTGCTACCCATTTACAACTTAACGAGGGGTTGTAGCATCATCCTGCTTTAAGCAAAACGGCTTAGAGTAGAGCAATGCGACTCAAAATTTTGAAATCCCTTTCAAGGGCACCTTTTCCATTTTTTCTACTTTTTTTGATAATTTTTGCAACTCTACGTTTTTTCAAAATCTCTGAATATGACGATTTTACACTTGAAAAATTGCGACGACAGTAGCGGGAAGTGAAATGGGCAATGGCTTTACGCAGCGCTGTTCAACTCCTCTCTCCTTTAGCTTGTGTTGTGAAATTGATTTACGTTATTTATACTCACACAAATGTTTCTAAAGTAATTTATATTTCATTTATTCTATTTATTCTTCTACAATTAATATCTCCTTGAAAAAAACCTCCAATTACCCCGGTAAGCATCATATCCACGGCGGCATTAAGTAATCGATACCATGAGTTTGAATATGACAACCATTTAATATGTCACTTATTATCAGTAGTGCACTGCTAGCTAGCACACAGCCAAAACGAAAAATTTCATTTGCCATGTAAGCACCGCATCGTTCTGGGCAATTGAAACTTCGTACACCAAAACTTGCATCCTCAAAACCCCAAAATTGTCATCGTCAACTAATGCTTTTCTAATTTTTCAAAACTTTAGGTATTTATCTATCGGCCTCTTTAGTATTTAGTAGTTTATAAATGGTTGTGTAAAACTGCTTTTTAGCTTTATTAAGAGGAAACATGTTTCACTCTTTATGGATTTGTCCACTCTGTCTGTCTGTGTGTCATAACGTTCGTTCACACACAACTTCGTTCGTCATTCACAAAAGCTAAAAACAGCGCACTTCCCTCTTCATTATTTCGTTCGTTTACAACTGTTTATTTAAACCAAAAATGTTTTCCATATTTCAAAAAATCTCTTTCGGATGCCTTTATAAGCGATTTCAGGTATACTTCAAATCAAACATTTGTTGGGGTACATTCAGAAACTCGTTAAAAATTATTCAAAAATCGGCTATGCGAGAAATGTCGTATTATGTTGCAGTGGGCCAATAATGGTCTGATTTTTTGCATCAATAATGTATTGTATCCCCTCGTAGTCTACATATATTTATCATTTCGATAACATTCGAGGAGCGACAAGCCACCACGCGGCACTTAATACTAATAAAAATAATCACTAATTTAGTGAATTTGTTGTGTAATTAACGTTTTCTTGTTTTGCATGATTGCTATTAAATTGACTCCCCAACTTAAACAACAATCTCTGACTGACCTTCCTAATATTCTGATGACGCTTCTCGACTGGGGATCATCGTAAAACACAAACCTGGCCGACAATGACAATTCAACACCAATCGGCTCGCTGCTGTTGCCGTACTCCTCCTGGATGAACAACATTCCGCTTCAATGTCCCATTAACATTATAACAATCAAACTCTTCTACTTCCTTTGGCAAATGTATAATGAATTCTCTTCTCCTTCCCGTCTTCCGTTTTCGATGCTGCATTCCTTCGAAAACATTGTGCCGAATACAACACATTCTGTCAAATTGACCTTCTTGTGTGTTTGGACCATCTGTCATTACCAAATTGACTTTTTTTTGGAAATTAATTAACAATTTCAATCGAATGTGGTTCCTTGACTATACGGATATTCTTCTTAACACCAAATTACATCACAACCTTTACATTTGGTGTAACACCAAAATATTTCGGACTGGATTTCATTGTCAACCCGAAACTAATATTTGTGATGTGCTGTTACTTTGGTGGTGGTTACTGTTGCTTCGTATTCTACCTAAACTTGAAACATAAACATTAACCATATTTAATGTTATCATCACTAATTTACACACAATATTACATACATTCTAATTATTAATCCCTTACTTATATTTATTTTGTATATCTTTAATTTGACCTTTGATCCTCTCTCATGAATTGTTTTTCAATTAGTATTGAGTTTTAGAAAACTAAGCGTTGGCATTAGTTGCGTACTGGTGCTCGCCTTTGCTATTTACACATCCTCGTGGTTCCCACACAAAAAAGATATGAGGTAATATCAATGAACGAAGGAACTTGTAAAAAAGCCCTAGCCGAAATTATTGATGATGTAGGCACAATCACTCGGTGCACCGTTCAAATCTCAAGCTGTTATCTGAAACTAAAATATTTGTTGTGACTGAATGAAATGATAATTTAATAAATACCTGCGCAAAACAGACCATTAGTGACTACGGGTACCCGATTTATTTCTCATGAAAATGACGGACGGCTGTTCACGCCCCCCTTAATTGCGAAACGAGTAAATAAAAAGATGTTTTATTTAGATATTGCATAATATGTACACTAAAATAAATTATACAGCGTACGGCTGATTAGTGCTAGGAGTATTGTTGAAGGCTGTATTATTGTTCGGTATTGCACTTTGTGGGTCAATATAGTAAACAACTCCATTGAGATGGTACTCTGTTGGGCCGCCAGCTTTTAACTCTTGGATAAAGGCGAATACGACCCAGAGCATGTACAGCCGGTACAGGGTGCTCAAAATTGTGGCCGATATGTCATATTGATGCGTTTCACCTGCAGCAATGTTTCCAACGAAGACGATTATATTGATCGTTAAAACAATCCATGTGATAATAAACCAGATCCGACACTGACGCAAATCTCTCTGGAATAACATTAAAAATTGCTTTTATTGTTATACCTTATTTACACTAAAAAGGCAGTAATTAAAATGAAATAATTTATTAGAATAGTAATTTATTGTTATCTCGGTTGCAACCTGTAAACAAATTGTGCTCATTTTGAAATGGCTCGTCACGAGTCCATATGCTATTTTTATGCATAGTTTGGTCAACCTCCGTCGAAGGGTTCGAGAGTTATCGTGCTAACGGACGGACAGACTGTGTCATTCTATAAGCTCTACTAGTACCCTAGGATAGCCGAGAGCCCTAGGACCTAAAACCGCAAAAAGTTTTGCCCTTTCTGAACGCATGGTCAGAGTCTGTGTTTCTGTGTCCGAATTCCGAGTTTCTCAGCGCGATAGCTCTTGAAGGCATTCAAGTTTTATAGAGGTGTTCGGAGAGCACATTTTGCTTAAAATCAGTAAAAAAAATTGGCATTAAGTAAAAAAAATCACGCCAAGGCAAAAGCGCGCAAACGTTTAATTGTGAGATTGAATTTTACTTTTTTAAATATAAAGAAAGAGAAAAATAGAACATTTGGATCGAAACGAGGAAAAAATTTGAAATTTTAGGCATTAAATGATTAAAAAGTGGTACACTTCGCTCGTAGCACAAAATATTTTTCTCATGTCTTTTTTTTTAATTTTAGTCTTTTTCTTGGATTATAGCATAGTGTCTATTACATTTCCCAAAGAGGTGCACGTGCCCCCGTGAAAGGGTGCAGGGTATTGCGCACGTCATGCATGCAGTGCATGACATTGCCATTTCTTTGCAATTGGATGGAGTTTGTACTAAGATAAAATGATAATGTGTAGGGGTGCAGTAACAACAAAATTACCTTTTTAGCTCCATAGAGTAATCTTACAGCCAAACCAACGGACATGACAGCAAGAATTATGGCTATTACAGTTGCAGCAACACCAACATCTTCTGGTAAACAATGAATTCGTCAGAAAAGATGACGTAATATATATTGTATATCGTATTATGACCGTCGTCTTATGTTCATAAGATGTCAAGACGCCGATTTCCACATATTTTGGACGTCTTGAGTAGCCCTTAGAAATTAAGACGAAAAGGTTCGTAATACGATAGTACATGTCCTCCTTTCTTTTGAAGTAATTTGAATTATTGTTACATTATTTTACCTTTTGCATCGTCATCGCTATCGGATTCGTTTTTTAAATCATATATACCAATCACTGCCGCAATGAGAAGGCCAAGATTTAATGACTCCACAACCTGAAAAATCCGTTTTAGTTTATTTAGAAATCTACTATATTATAATACTAGATGATTAAGCCCTCTGCCGAGGGCTAGGAATAGCAGACGTAAGCAACCTCGCTTTGGGAAGTTAAAGAAATTTTAAATTGATTCAAGAAAAAATTCAATTTAGTGATAATTCTGGAAATTCGCTTATATAAAATTTTTTATTATTTAT
>JAAAYG020039561.1:0-13313 GCA_009936455.2 Tomocerus minor
GGGTTGCTTTATTTGTTGCTTCATGGCATGTGAACTTTTAGTCTATCATCTAAACTTTAATAATACGATGATACAACTGGTATACCATTCTGCCGTCAAAAATTGATCTCTAAAATACTCGAGAAAGTAATAATAAAGGAATTAATTCACGTGGGTACTTAGATTTGATTCACAGAATAAAAAATAAATAAAGAGGCAGTCACACTTGTGTTAAATGGGCGAAATCAAATAACAAAAGTTGTGTTATTTGTCGGTTAGAAAGTTTATTGATTTCATAAAGTAGAGTGCCGAGTGGCAGTTAGTCTGTGCTTTACAATATTTGCACTACTCCACTCTATTAAATAAGGGTACATCTAATAACTGTACTAAATACTTGGTAGTAACAGTTTTATTACGTACCCGTGCACATTTATAATGTTCTCCCTTCGTCGTTTACAAAATAAGCACATAGAAATACAAATTGAAAGTGAATACTCGGAAACGTAATAGCAAAGCCAAACCAAAGCAGAAATAATATAAAACAGATAATACAGTCTACCGGTGGATAAACTAACCGACTGCTAGACTAAACTCGAGAACCGCTGTAAAACGGTATTGTGTCATCGCTTCTTTTGTGGCCATTAGCAAAAGATATCTGGTACTTCCCCGATTGTTGAATGCAAAATAAATAGTCATAGCGTATTGTCAGCGTTAGAATTCTGATTTAAAAGAAATAATTTGAATTTACCTATGTCCGGTAGAATAACCATCTGCCGAACAGCAAAAGTGTAAGGTGGTATAGCAATTATGACAATAATTACTATACCACCAACCATAAATTTGTCTTCCAAAAGTGCTCATGGTTTGAAAGCACATTCCATCTAGATGAGTAATAAATAGCTCTTCATACGCATTATCACACTTCTTCTTTAAAATCCTGGCGATTGGAGGCTCCACTTCATCTAATTCAATGAGGTCACTTGGAGAAATCAGTTTAATCTTCATGTTGATTACTAAATCCTGCCACGACTGGAGTATAACTATTTCGCCATATTATCGGATTAGAGTTGTATACGTCAGATGCCCCTGTCAAAGTAATGACGTAATACAAAAACATCATGATGCTCCAAATGAGATTTGGTCTCTTTGGATCACGTGCGATACTGCATAAAGCTTTTCGCTTTATTTCTTCCTTCGGCGGTGACACAATGTTCATTATTTCCCGTTTTTTGATGAACTTTTCTCGTACTATTGACTTAGTGAGAATATCGGCGGGCTGCTTTTCATCAGGCAAATGCTCCACTGTTACTTGATTTGATTCGATGAGCTCACGTATGTAGTGATGCCTGATAGAAATATGTTTTGTCCTATCATGATGAATAGGATTCTGTGACAAATTAATGATATTAATGATATTAATAATTAACTTTGAGAATCTGTGTAAATACAAAGTGGATTTTCTCCATTGTATAAAGCTAGCTCGTAATACATTTTCTGTACCCAAACTGACTCTTTTCCACAGTGAGAGTGCAATGTACTCAGCTTCCGTGCTGGACAGTGCAATGCAGGTCTGCCGTTTGCTTTTCCAAACGACAGGAGCACCATTTGCTGCAAAAAAGCATCCCGTGGTGGACTTCCTAGTCTCTCTGTCGCTTCCATAATCGGAGTCCACATATGCACACAGAGTGTCTGTTTCATCTCCTCTCTGTGCTGTGTAAAGTATGCCTAACTCTTTCGTTCCTTGTAAGTAGCGCAAAATTTTCTTTGCTGCGTCCCAATGCTGCCTATCACAATTTCCAAAGAATCGAGACAAGTAGTGTACTGGATATGCAATATCCAGTCTTGTACATCTGGCGAGAAATAAGAGGGAACCTATAAGTTCTTGATACTCATAGTCTGTATTTGCTGGTTTGCTCGCTTCGAGCTGAAATCCAGGAGCATTTGGTATATCTAGAGTTTTGCACTCAGACATTAAATCGTTTCAGTACATCTCTGATGTACTTCTCTTTATTTATAAAAATTACTTTCTCTGTGATTTTAATTTGAATTCCAAGCGGTAATTCTAGCGGCTTTTCAGTTATTTCAAAACTCCTTTTCAAGTCTTGAATTTCTTCTATAATGTTCTCATCTCTGTCTGCAATGATGAGTCCGTCGTCTACGTACATACCTATGTACATGTCCGTAACTTGTGATTTTCTTAAATACACATGGATCAAATTCCGGTGGGTAAAAAAGTATTTCTTTGAGGTTTTCACTCATTGTATTGTACCAGTCCCGTGGGGCCTGTTTTAAGCCGTAGATTGATTTCTCAAGTTTACACACTAGATTTTCTCCACATGTGTAACCTGCTGGTTGTCCCATGTATGTAGTCTGCTTCAGTTTGCTGTAGAGGAAGCAGTTTTTACATTGATGTGCCTTGTTTTCATTTTTTTCCATGCAGCTAAGCATAAAAGTCCACGAATCGACTCATCTCTGCACACGGGAGAGAAAGTTTCTTCGTAATCAACGATCCGGGACTTGAATCTGTCAATTTCGCCTTCTGGTGTTGTTTTTAACTTAAACACCCATTTACAGTCAAGAACTTTTTCAGTACTCAGCCTGTCAACTAGAGTCCATGTGGAGTTTTCGTGTTGGCTCCTCATCTCTTCATCCATAGACTCCTCCCATTCATTTCTAAATGACGAGTTGATTGCCTCATCGTAAGTCTGCGGTTCTGTGGAGTTACATGTGAGAGTTGAGTAGAATCCAGCTTGATACTTTTCCACTTGCCGTTGTGTCCGTTGTAGACGTGTAACACGAGTAGCTTCTAGGTTTTCCCTATGTGGACTGCTACTCGGTTCCGTTGTGTTCTGTTCTGTGCTGCTGTGGCTGTTCTCTTCCTCTCTCTTCAATCCCTCCTCTGTTCTCTCTTCCGCTAAGATTCAGAGTACTAGTTAGGTTGAGTAGATCATCTATATTGTCCATGTCGCCAGCCCAGCTAAGATCACTCTCTGGAGTAGTGTAAGACTCGTCCTCTCTTCGTCCTCCACTTCTTCTTTGCTGACTAATGAGTCTTGTGCAATGAAAATGCCAATGTCACTATTTTCCATTTCATTTCTTTCAGTTGCACTCTGTCCACTCGCGTTTGTGCCAGTCGTCTCTTTTTCAGAGCAAGATCCTTAAATAAAGTTTACATGTTTCTTCTGCTTTATGTATCTGTTTTCTCCAGATATAAACAGAACGTAGTGTCTGGTGAGTGAGTCGAACCCAACAAGTATGCACTTAGTTGCCGTGTCTTCCCACTTATCTTTCGCTATCACAACATGAGCAAAAGCTCTACTGCCGAACACTTTTACCTTGGAATATGGCCTTACAATATATTGGTTAGTATTTATAATGGTGATTTCATTGTGATAAATTTAGAAGTGACTTAATATGTTTACATAATTATGGGTTGCATATCCCCCCATTGAACTATTATAAGAGTTCAATAGGATTACAAGAATAAGTGTTTGTACATACCAGTTGGTCGTATGTGTAGTATGGTGTAACTTATTTCACAAAAACACTTTACTTTATTCATTCAGCCCCGTCTTGAATGAAGTGGTGCGGGAGTAGATTGACTCCGTAGCTTCTCGAAATTGACTGATGGTGTGCTGATGGGCCGCCCGTTCCTCTCCGAGCCTCCGTCTAAGGGAGTCTCGTTCGACGAGTGAGTCACAAAGTTGCTTTTCTGATTGTTGGAGGGCCTCCTTCGTTTCCCATAGCTGGCGACGAGCTCTGTCCCGTTCGTGAATGGTGGGGACTAGTGTTGCTTCTGATCGAGTCAATTGCTGGAGCCGAATCTGGTGTTGTGTCTTTTCCTCTTCCAGTTGAGTGGCACATTGGAGTGCCTGAAGCTTGGCCTTTTTTAACTGGGCCCGGAGATGTTCACCTTTGTTGTCTGCTTTTCTTCTTAACAGCTCCATTGTTGCTTTCATTGCCTCCAGTCTTCTAGATAACTCCTGGTTATATCTTTTAGCTCTTTCGGCCTCCTTTTGGTGGTGTAGGCCTTGGCTAAACAATTCGACGCACTTATCAACGTTATTTGTTAGCCTGCTCCTTTCGGATAAGTAAATGGGCCTTCTAACTGGGGGCATTTTCGAACTTAAGAGTTTTTCTCAAAAAGAAAGAGGGATACAATAGGAGGTTGGAAGTTGAAAGTGAGAGTGAGAAGATTTTCTCCAGTTACGGTTTAAATATTGTCAGGGTCGTCCTTACTCTCATTTTCTTACACATTATTTTTTAGTTTTGAACTAGATCAGTGTTACAACAGATTATTAATAAGTAGGTATTTCTTATAGGTACGGGTATTAGAATATATAGGTACTTAATCATAGTGTGTAAATTACATTGTATATAGGTACATGAATCTTTCTACACTTGCCGTGGTTTACGCAAAGTATGTTACATGTGGTTAGTTTCCACGCGCTTTGGTTTAGCCTTTACTTACTTACTTATCTAGGATTATTTTTCTTGAACATATTTCTATTTTTACAAAGTTTTCTTAAGTATTGTCTTAGTGCATACAGCTATAAAGTACAAAGTTAATAAAGCTGCTGCGGCTATTCCGCATAGCTTGTAAAGCCATCCTGACCAGTCACTTCCGAGATAGGACAGCATGTTTACCTGTCCCAATTGTGGGAATAGATGCATAGTCTGTGGTGGCGTATATGCAATATTTGTTTCTTCACTTCTCATGTCCGTGTCGGAAAGATATGAGAGTTCATTCCTTGCACACTTGAATGTGAAACCCTTTTAATAACACTTTTAATAAAAATCACTCAACAATATTTTTTTATTACATAATGATGACTGTCTCATATCATAATTGACATTCGGTGCCTACATTCAAAGTACACCATTAACATAATGTGTATAGACCTTAAAGTGGTTTTCTGTGTCTTCTATGTCTTTTTTTTCATTAATATTGGTTGGCTCTTCTTCTATCTAATCTATTTATACATTTTTGTTATTACGGACTTTTCATCGTCTCATAATATGTGCTGAATGTGTCGGAGTTGGTATTTACGGATGCACATTATTATTTAAAAAATTGACTTTTCCCTATTCTTCGTGTGATCCACAACATTTGAAAAAATTTATCATACGCAATGTGTAGTCCACAACAGTGTTTTGACATAAATCCTGTCGTTACATATTAATATAACGATTACCATTTATTTCTTCGGCATTAAACTATCTCTCTGTTAGGCGATTGATTATTTTTGCTGGCTAATCTTCGCACGGACGATTTAGCTTTATTTTATGGCGAAGGTTACTTCTATTGGTTTACCCAGGGTGCAAAATCTTATTATTTTTGCCGATTTTATTTAGATTTTATAGTGTGTGTTCAATAATATGCTGTAAGCTGGGTGGTGCGTGTCGTGCGAAGATCTGATCACTTTTGGCTCTAGGCTGTATTATTGGTCACAAGTCGTATCATTGACAACTTTGTGTATGCATATTAGGTATGCATATACTTCCTAATAACAAATATGACCTGTACTTCTACTCTATGGGAAACTTATACTTATGTTTAATTGCGTATTTTATCCATGTTGTGAATGGTAAATACCGTTGTTAACTATCTATGCGAGTTGCCTTGTATATGCATATAAACTACATGGTTTATTTTAGTATTTCATTTTTTTCTTTCTTGCAGTTCATAAGGATACGATTTGGACATCTTTAATGTGTCTCTTTGTCCTGTTGTTTCTATTTTTTCAGTATCACTACTCTCGTTCTTATACATACATCATCTTTATTTTGTTTGGTATATGAAATATTTCTTTACTTCTTGGGTGCTCCTTCGCGATTCGCTATTTTGCTGATTCGCATCACATGATGTACGTCGTTTCTCTTCTCTATGCTACCTAGGGTCATCCCTGAGCACTCGGGTTACTCCCAACGAGGTAGACGAAAAGGAACCTTCCGAAGTGCTGACTTATGACAATAAATTTTGAGTTTTCGTTGCCGGTTATTGTGTGACACTGATTCAACAGGGTGTTCCTAATAAAAAATTTCGTTGGGCCTCTGGTATCAATTCGAAGCGTTCGGGAGGAAATGTCTATTCCTTATCGCTTATTATCATCCTGTTTGGATTTTCAGTGGTTATTTGGTCGTTCTCAACCAGAATTGTAATTTTATCGTTGCTTTAAGACTTGGATTTGGTTTGTCCTAGATGGAAGTATGCTTGACGAGAAAAGAAGTAGTTTCTTTTTTCAAATCTAAGGAGAAGACTTCCTTTTCCAAATATTTGTGAACGGATATTGTTCATGTTGGAGTAAGTTTGATATGGAAGAAATTTCTTCCGTCTTGTGTTATGGCATTTACAAATAAATTCTTGAGGAAATTTAAAAATTCCCGTGAAGCTCGGAGTTCTTTCCGTAGATTTGTTCCATTTTTGCTTCATGGGGAGTATAAAGGGGTACTGGTTCATCTTCTGGATGAGGTTGGTGTTCGCCTTCCCAAACTGTGCTTCCATTTTCCACTGATTTTTTTGTAATTCGGATTACGTTTCAGTGTTCCGTAAATATCCTTGGCTTGTTAGGATGCAGGGAGGGTGGTTGGTGTTTCTTGATGTGCCATGGCTGTTAATTGTTATCGGAAGTGGAGTCAAAATATGCTGAATCACTTGAGAATGAGTTGAGTTGAAATGGTTTTTGTTGCTGTTCTCCGTTCTCTGATTCACTGTCACAGCTGTCAGAGGCTAGTAATTCGTGAAGAGGGACGTAAGCGCTTAAACGGAGTCATAGAGATAAGATTTTAAAAGCTTTGAGTGTGTTTTCTTCTTGGAGTCGGGTGATTTGCTCGTTGTTTTCTGCTAATTGATTTTGTAATTCTTCCAATTGGTCGTCTTAAAAATCGTTTGCTTCCTGAAGATGGTTGATGCGTCCGCGTTGTGCTGACACACGTCCTCTTGCGCCGTTTAGTTTCAAACTGCGACGTTCTGAATCAATTTCGCAAATTTGGGAACGAGCTTCGGCTAGTTGGTTATTTGTGTCGCAAATACCGTTAATTTTATCTTTCAGTAGGGTAGATACTTCTTTGATTTGCTCCGTTCTGACATCCAGAGTATAGTTCGCGTTGGAAGCTTTTTCAAGTTTTCGGATTATTATAGGTGGCTCGTCGGATAGAAAAAGGGCGTCTATACTAATTCCTTGTTGAAGGTATTCTGGTGTGGATGATGATACTTTGTTCTTAATTGGTTTTGGATTGATTGCTTTCGGGAGTGGACCGACTAAATGTGGAAGCGGTTGGTCTATATTGAAGAAATGATAAAGTTGGGATTTCAGCGAAGTGATCTTTGTTTTGCGAATCCGTGTCACTAGACAAGGGTTCTTCTCTGACTGTAACAGTAGGGAAAGATTCGGGATCCGCCATTCGTGTAAAAAGAAAAAGAATGGTTAGTGATTAAGGGCGCGCGTCATAGACCTAGTGGTCATGATGGATCGACTGGGGAGTTTCAGCCAAAGAGGTGGGGTTTCTTCCATTGCTCCGTTGTCTTCCGAATCTTCTGCTGAGTTTTCGGCTTCCAATTCCTGCCCACGTGAATAATTTTCTTTGAGGGCTTTTCTTGAGTCGTGCTACGTGTACCTCTTGAACCCGCTTCCTTCCTTTCGGAGAGGTTGTCGCGATCTCATAATTGAAGTGAGCAATCTGTTTAATAATGTTGTATTAGCCATCATGCCGTGAAAGCAATTTGGTTGCCAGTCCGACTTTTTTCGAGGGACGAAGACTCGGACTTCGTCATCTTCTTCATGAGTGACGTCATTGCGACGTTGATCGTATAACCTCCTGTTTGGTTTCTGGGTTTTCTTCATACTTTTGACAGCGTCCAAACGAGCTTGGTGGAAGTTGTCCACCTCGATGGCTCTATCTTTCGGCTAAACGGGCGGGACAAAAGTGACATCGATAGGTTGGCGAGGTTTGATTCCATATAATAGTGTATAAGGAATGTTTATGATACTAGCACTATAAGATGTGTTGTATGCCCAAGTGACATGTTTTACTTTCAAGTCCCAATCTGTGTGTTTCTTTTTAGGATCTATTGTAGTGCTTAACATAGTAGCTAGTATCTTATTTAATCTTTCCACATGTGCTGATGTTTGTGGTCAGTACCGTGTAGTTGTTTCTTGATTTACACCACACATTTGCTCTCATGCTTATGGGTTAGCTATTCATCTTATCTATTGATAAGCGATTTTTTTGGTTATTACTGACTTTTCATCGTCCTGTACTATATGCTACATGTGTAGAGTGTACCCAACTTGTCTTTTATGGCTGGAAATTGTTACTTGATAATAAAGGATACTACTTTTTTCTTTTCTCCGTGTGGTCGACAACAAAAAAAATTATGAATCGTGAAACGTTGTGTGATTTACAATATTTTAAATTGACTACAAAAAGTGAATATTTCTTCGGGGTATATGTTGTGTGGTCGACAACTATGACCTATTTTTCTATCCTTATGTCAAACTTGTGCATACAAATTCTCTCATGATTTTCGTTGTTGAAGTAATGACGCATGTGGACATGCCTAGATCTATGTTGACGGCTATGAGTATGCATATACCTACTTGTTTCTACTTGATCAGCTAACCTAATGTTTGATTGTAATGTGTTTGACTATATGCCAAATTTTACCCTGTTTATGCTACGGGTGCCTAGTTTAGTTACTTATTTACTGTATGCATTTAATATGACTTGTTTCTATTCTATGAGAAGATGATGCTTATGTTCTAATCTTATAAATGATGATTATCGGTGCTAAGTATGCAAATGGGCTAATGTATGCGTATAAAATACACATGTTATTTTTGTATTTTAATGAATTTATTTCTTTGTCGTTGTACATGAAGATTCGATATGGTGATAGGGAGGTCGCTTTTTGTTTCCTTTTCCCTATTTCCGCTCTCTGTCTGGCACATGACTCGTTCTTTTTGTTAAAATTTGAAGATTTTCTTTACTTCTTATGTACCCTTTTGCGAGCCTCCATGATTTTGTTGTGTACAAGAGCATGGTGACCAGCTTCTCCGCATGTGTCGCAACGGCTCCGTTCGCAAAATAGGAATCCATGTCCTATTGTTTTACATACGTTGCAACTGACGTGACAGTTATTCGTTTCGTGACTCTTACTTCCACATTTGTCACAGTAAGTACGCCGAGGTCTCTCTCTACGTTGGGTAGGGTCGTCTCTTAACACTTGAGACACAACCCAAGAATTTCTGGAAAGGGAACTGTCCGATGAAAAACTTGTCGGTGATAGTAAATTCTGGGTCAGGTTACGAGGGACACTGGTTGGGGTGGGAATCCCTAACAAACTTTGTGTGCCGTTAGGTATTAGCTCAAAGCGGCCGTGCGGGAGCGTTAGTTCCTGTCCACAAATTATCATTCTGATCGGGTTGTCGGGGGTTAGTTGGTCGTTTTCGACCAGGATCGTGATTTTGTAAGTTCGCTTTATCGTGTAAGAAGACATAGTTACTGTCTTAGCTCTAAATAGGTATGATGGGAAAAGAAGAGTATTTCAAATCTGAGGAGCGAAGAGTGGACTTGATTCAAAATGGTCGTTTGGGTAATTAAGATTTATACGTCCTCTTCTTTATGCGTCTGGGGAAGATAGCCTACATAAGTTCGAGGCTTATGACTTTCATTACTAATGTACGTTGCGTCATTAACGCACATGAATAGGTTGACATATTCTACTTTCTACAGTGCGTAATACTGCATTTCTTATGCATGTCTGGTTTTTGCATTTCGTAGTGGTGAGATTGTTAACTCTTGGGAGAATTGATAAATGATAATTTATTTATTTTCTTCCTTTCGGGTAAATATTTAGGCGATGCCAACTATGGACTAGGCGATGTCTGATAGTGACAATTATGTTCAATTCGAAAGCTAATTATTTGTGAGGGTACGCCGTAATGGACGAGGTCCTTAACCCGTAAGTGACGAAGTCCTATTTAAAATCTAATTATTTGCGGGTAATGACTTTTGAACGAAGTCCAAGTCGACGAGGTCTGATTTAAAAACTAATTCATTTCATCTGGTTTATTTTCGTTTATAGGTTTCTATGTTTTTAGTGGTAAGTAGGGTTTTCTCTCTTCATTGAGAATGGAACAAGGAAATGCATCTTATTTGATTGAAATTTTTCTCATGTTTATAAAAATGGAAACAAATTATTATTAAAACAGATAATTGATATTACTTATTATACAAACTGTCTGTCTGGGTATCATTTCTTTGCGGCGAAATCATATTATATATGGGCCGAAGCCTGTTCTTATGGAATTAAGTTTTGTTCCTTTTGTACGTACCTTCCTCCCACAGTCTAATATCACTGATGTGAGCTTTTTGTTAACTAAATAAATCGTTGAGCATCGTCCCTACCAATTTAAACATTGTTCTTCGAAATAACGGACATTTTGGGGGTAATTATTGTTTTCTTTAATTGTTTATTCAAGCAACATGATGAGGTTGAGTTCGTGGGCGGCGCCCGTGATTGCTTTTATTACTAATGATAGATACTGTTAATAGTTACATTGTACCGATTGCCTTGCAAAAATGACGATAAATTTAAGTGTGGTCTTTTCTGTATTTTACGTTTGACCTGGGGGAAGAGAACCTATGTTCCTTGTGTTTGAAGGACTGTTCTTTTATTGGTTCTATAAAAATGTGAACTACTTTCCCTTACCGAAAATATTGGGTTCGGTTTCTGTCTAGTTTTTATATGTTGTCTGTTTAAAGGATGTCAAAAGGATTCTTTTTCCCCTTTTTAGCTGTTTAACCATGTTAAAATACTATTTTTCTGCTAGCTAAGTTGTGTACAACGTAGCCGCTGTTAGCGCGAGCTTTCTGTTACGACTTATCGTTATTCCTGGTGCCTGTACGTATATTCAAGTTTGCAAATTCCTGGTGCCTGTTTGTACTGCTAAGTTTGCAAATTCCTGGTGCCTGTATGTACTTCTAAGTTTGCTAATTCCTGGTGCCTGTTTGAATTGCTAAGTTTGCAAATTCCTGGTGCCTGTATGTACTTCTAAGTTTGCTAATTCCTGGTGCCTGTTTGTATGAACATTGGATGAATGTTTTTAGGTCTTTTATATCTCCTGTGCCAACTTTTTCCTTTCTGAAGTTTAAATCTATGGACTATATATGAATTACCCAGTTAGCTGCGTTGTTATTTTTACGTATGAATTCTATATGTTCATTCCTACGCTGGGTCTGGTGTCCATTTAGGGTACGTGTATTTGTCAATATTTGTCAATATGTGGTGTATTTGTCACCTATTCGTTCAAAAATGATGGGGTGGCTGAAAGGAATGATAGGGGCGTGATGGAATGAATCTGTATGTGGTCGATCTATATGGAACTGTTCCCATATATTTGTGTCCTCAATAATCGAAAATAGTAATAGCTAAATCGCTATGGATTCGTTGATTTACGGTGCTTGGCATTTTAATGAGAGTTGGGATCGGCTGGCTATTTTTTTATCGTCGTTGGTGCTAGCAAATGTTTCTGAATAATTATGTTTGAATAATGGAACCAATCGTTGGGACTTACCATCCCTGGTTCAGCAGCCCTGTTAAGTGAATATGAATTCGCTGGGTACTTGTTTGACTATTTGCAAGGAAGGGTTGCTGCCTTTGAATGGGTTACCTTAAAAGTGATCAGAAAATACGGTTCGTCTTTTTGTTTCAGGGGTGTTGGCTGTGTACCGCACCCTTACTCATTTTAAACTTGTATATCTGTCACCCATCGGCTTACCATTTGTTAGCAGACTTAGGTAGGACATTAACCACAACTTAATGGGCATGGAGTGCGAGCAAGCTCGGCACAGCCAAAAGGAATAAGCATCCTTAACTCGAGCAAGCTCAAGTCCGGGGCACTGTTGTGCTTCAATGAGGGTGAGGTAGGTGCTTCAGGTGAGGTAGGGGTACCTTATGGTCTCCCCATACCGCGGCAGCTCCATCATGTAAGAGGTGGTTCCTGTCGGTCGATGCCAGTAGGGAGAGGGGTGTCTGGTAATGTTTTGGCTACCTCTGGTGAACCGTCGGGTGAAAAATAAGAGGACTGTCGGGTGTGGATTTCTTGTGATAGTCGGGTTTTTATTTCTTAGCCGGCAGAGTAACCCTCTGCCGACTGTTCGAATGTAGACTGGATATTGTTTACATGCTCAGACCTGCTATTTATACAATTTTAGCAAGCCTTAATTCCTTATATCGCTAAAATCTATACTTACTAGAATTATAGAGAAATTGCAATATGACTATTGTTTTGCTGACAATTGTTTTGCTGACTAATTTAAATAAATTAGCAATTCGTAAGCAAAATATGGACAGACATTCATTCAAGCTTTGCATCTTACATCAGCCTTGCCACGTTCAAAGAACATGGTCTTTTTGGTTTTGCTAATGTTGCTGAACGTGTATATGACACATACATTAAAATGAACAGATATAATAATATTTTATCAATGGGGAGCTGACCTCAGGTTCAGCACTTGGTAATTAAAATTACAATCTTAATAAAAGTTACTTACTATGTATACGTATGGGATTTAATCTCATTTATATGTATTTGATTTAATCCTCTTTATATGTATTTGATATAATCCTTTTTATATGTATTTGGTATACATGAATTAACATATTTTCCTTACACTGTTCTCTAGTTTCACGTTTTTGGTTGTCATAGTTGACCCTTTTGTCTATCTTCTTTTTTTCGTGCCGAAATGTAACAATAATTCACTAGCTGCCTACTTGACTTAGCGTTCAATCTACTTTTCTGAGGTAGACTAAAAAAAATCTTCTTCCTTTATGAACTTCATTTCAGTTAAGTTTAGTTGCTGACTTTAACACCTTTCTCAATTGAAACTAATACATCTTTCGAGATAGGACAATTTCTATTTAACTCAGCGTTAGCTTCATTTATGAAGTCTTCTCGAAATCACAAGTTTTATCGTGCTTTAATAACGTATTATAAATAACTTTTTGGCTCTCCAAGTGTTCGAATAATAAGCCACACAAAATTTATATAGGTTTATTAATACAGGATATAGTACCTATATATCAGCATTTAAATGTTTACGTAGTGGTTTTTCGTTGGCGTTGCCAAGAAAAAACCAATCAAATCCCTAACGTGGGCCATTACCGATGAATTTCCATTCCATTTTGTTAACCCCATCGATATTTCGTGGACAAATAACTCATCGGGCCAAGTAATTTGCCAAAGATTTCCCATTGCTGTTGCCAAAATATTGTCCATGACAAAACCAACTATGGATCCGAGCCGAACCATGACACATTCCAACGACTT
>JAAAYG020039583.1:0-13309 GCA_009936455.2 Tomocerus minor
ACTCATCGGGGGTCGGCTTCGCCGACGCCCTCTGAGGTGCACTGGAACCTTAGCCAAGAATTATTTAATTATAAACTCTCACATTCACACTTACACTCAGATAAAATTGAAAGTCCAGCTTGTGCGCGTGCCCAATGGAATTGCTATTTACGGTCCTATTGCAGGGAGTTAGGGGCTAAGGGTAGCTCTGTATGATGAGTTGTTCTTCATCCCTGTCTTAAATTGGGTTGATTAAGACTTGTTTCAGAGCTCTATATTGTCAGGGGCCAAAGTTATTTGTAGGTAGGCTTACAAATGGTACGAAAAGTGACTTCAAGAGCCCCTGAGGGCCAAACGGGGCAACATATTTTTACATACAATTTATGCAATGATTTTCATTCCCAAAGGAACTTGTTTTGAAAATATTAACCTATTCCAAGAACTTTTACCCCTGGGGGATGAGTTCCTCAAATGGGTAAAATGCTACATGTGGCATATGATTCTTCATTTCCTTGACAAGTAGAGACGACTAGATTTTATTTCATGTCTCTAGCTTAAAAGGTTTAAAAGTTATTCACGAAAAAGTGTCGAAATATGCTGAAAAAGCGTATTTTGAGGCCCCCCAGGGGCCCAACCAATGGACGTAGAACAAATCTGTTTAAGCAAATTTTGGCATTGAAACATAGGCTACAACATAGCAAAACTACAGCCAACTGGCCCATCTGATTGGTGCGGGGTCCTTTCCACAAAAAATAGCTTTTCTCGAATAAATCTTACCTTAAATTGTCTACGACCAGTGGTTGTGGAAATAAGGAACTTAGTACAGACAGGGAGGAAATATTCGTACAATATGGTTCAAGTTACCTTCGTCTTATATCTTTTTTCGTTACCGAAAGTCTTTGTACAGTATACGAAAAACTCATTCATACCAGAATAACGCGTGTCACATGAGTACAACAAATGCACACAAGGCAACATTTATTAATGATTTTGTAAAAACAGTTGTGTTTGATTAAGGTAAAATTGGACAGTACAATCGAATGAATTTCAGTTGTGGTTACGAGTTACGTAGCTATAGTGTAGAATTCAATTCAGTTGAAATTTCAATTTCATTTTAGTTTCAGTTTCAAATTGAATTTCCCCAACTATTGTTCCAATTTCCAAAACACGATCGATTTAGGTTGTAGTTCCAAATTAAGTTGTTCCAAATAGAGTCAAGAGTTGAAAACCAAAATTGGTATCGATTTGTCGAAATCTGTTCGATTTGCCAAATAGCAAGCCATCGTATTGGAAACGGGATCCAAATCGAATAGATTTCAATGTTGACCATTGCAGAATAGTTTTCATGGTTACTAAGATAACTAAATTATTTTCTTGTCCAGAATTCAAGAGGCAACTGGCTAATAGATTTTTTAGTACAGTTATAACCAATTTCGAGAAATGGGAATCGAGACACAATTGAAACTGAAACTAGTTGGAATTACAAGTATAGTTACGAAGCGTCCAAGTTTGATTGATAACAGGAACCACAACGAAATTTGACGTTCCAATTTGCAACATTAGTTGTTCGGTCCAATTTCTTTCAAACTTAAATCTAATTTAACGAAACTACAATCGAATGCTAAAAAATCTCAAGTTTAGTTCTACTTTTAGATATGCTTCATAGGCGGTCACAACACCCAACTTTTGTGGAATATTCTTCTACCGTTACCAAAGTTTACCAATATGTGCATAATGTACATTGGTCCACAACACTTCTCGACGTTGAAATTTCCTGCTTTCCTATTTTAGGAAAATATTTTTTGCACTTGAAAATCTGTCAAACCTTGGCTTCCTTCTACATTTGCATAGTAAAACATGATATATGAGACATTTGAGAGAAAGGGAAATGATGGTAGATAATTTAACTTTTAGTCGAGCCTAAAGCGTGAATTAAAATTGCTCATCTGTGTGCCTGTCTAATCTTCTCCATTCGGTTCTTTTGAATATTCATGAAATTTTATGGAAATTCCAGCTACTACAAATAATATAGCGACTAAAATCCATAGGAAGTAAACTCTTCCAAAACTAAAGCCTCTCCCCGTTATGCAATTGGGTGTGCCGTTGTCGCAAGCAGTTACTCCGTGCCCTGGTGCCTTCTATGCCCAAATGCCCATGTTGACACTTTCAACTGGCACTACTATTCGTGGCTACAAGCTAAAGCTACATTTCCTTGCTAAGCAAAATAAAATTGTAGTAGTCTTTGCATTTCATTTTGCAGTGCTTTTCGAAATGTCTAACAATACCCCATAGCAAAATGGATGTAGCTACTATCGGAGCCATATTAGCCATATTATGTTACACCACTTTTTTATGTTAAATGTTATAAAATATTTCACATTACAGTAATTTTATGCGCACTAGTTAATTTATCATCTTATGATTATTATGTTTTAAATATATTGATATTTTTCAATATACTAATGCCTAAAATTAATATTGTAAGTAACTGCTGTAGCCTAGTTAACTTGTTAACACAACATATTATAATTCGTATTTATATGGGACGGACGTTGTGGACGCATTTCGAAGAAAGAGTAACGCTGTAAGAGTACTGTAGGGTGTACGGATAGAAAGTTGAGGGAATTCTGTATCCGTAGCCCCACATCGGAAGATCTGTACGACTAATTCGTATCGGTATTTCATATTGTAATTCGTAAAGTCTAGTACCTGTATTATGCATTGTGCATTCCAGCCTGATACAGACGCCTCAAATTCCCGCAACTTCTACCAGTAGACAAATCTAGATTAAGGTGTATTTGACAAGGCTGTGAGAGAATATACCATTCAACAAGAAATTTCCTCTAACGATTCTGTATGTTGCTTTGTCGCCGTGGCATTGAGTCTAACTTCAAGTGTAAAGTTTTCTAGCCCAGACTCCGATAGTTTAGGGAAACGTACAAAGCTGAAAAAAATCTCTTGGGCACAGGTTTCTGACTTTTGAAACTTGGTTTTTCTAAATAGTCTATAAAAATCGAAATACATTTATTCAATGCATTCCCACCACCATAAAATCCTTTTTTTTTAACAAAATTTTAGTCTTAAAAAATGTTGGATACATGTGCCTTCGAAAAATATGAGCAGATTTCAAATTGCTTTATTTACATAGTGCTTTACGTTAAGCGGTTCTACTTGTTTTGAAAAAATGCTCTTTGGCGTTCAGAATTTTAAATTGAGATTTGAGAGATTTGCATTCATTGCTATGGAAATTTTAAATTACATCCACTTAATTTAGGGTAAAATTTTCTATGAGAGTATTCATTTTGGTATGATCTAGTTTATTGACTTTTCTGCCTTCACTCATCTTGATTCGTTGAACTTTAGGCAGAATATTATTAGCTACAATTTTTTTTATGTAATATAATTACTATAATATGGCCGAATACAATATATTGATATATGATTGACAAATTTGTTGTAGAGCCGAGTAGTGCTCTCTGCTGTTTGACATTTATGTTTGTGCAAGACAAGTACGTGTGTAGGCTAGTGGACGGGACGAACTTTCAGCTTTGCTCGCTATTTGATAAGCAACTTTGCATGAATTTGTATATAATATTGTCAGTTTCGTGATCGATCTCCGTACTGTCCATCGCCATTTTTCATCAAATTTTTTCAATGCCCTATCTCAAACCCAATTTTTGATTAAAGCCCCAACCTTATTGACTTGATCACAACATATTATGGAAGGCTTATGTACTAAGCTCATTTTGATTCCAAATTAGGTTGTTCAGCTGCACTTTTAAGCTTCTTAATCGAAGATTTTTTGGAGAGCTCCAGACTCACGTACCTATCCTGGATGAGAGTTACTACTCGGCTCAATGCCATAGTCAATGCGTTCAATAGTTATTGTATACATGGACGCACAGACCAATTATTTTAGTAACTGAAAAGCAAATTTTCCAGTTTTTTTGGAAAATTTCCAACAAAATAAATTAGCGATTTGTAAGGAGAAATGAGTTTCATGGTCGACATTTGGAGAAAATTAGCATGAAGCTATTAATAGAGTTATCCGTCATTTTGCCAATTACCATGTCGTCGACCACAAGGCTGTTTTTTGGATAGCCGAATGTGCAGCTTTAGAATGTAACATATGTATATCCCTATTATGTAATAATTTGGCAATTGCCTTTCGGCGGTGAGTTTCGGCGGTATATCCCATTTGGGCTAAGGGTATCTGCTGAAGTACTTTTCGGATTGGAAATCACAAAACAGGAAGGTTGCGCAGCGAGGGTAAGGTCGCGGTTCTGAAGTTGCTATTTAGTGACTTACGTGAGTGTGAGTGAAAATGGGGCGTTTGAGATGAGAGTTGCGGAGAGGAGGCTGATCAATGAGAGCAGCCGAAGTTGCAAAGTAAGTGAATAAGCCAACTTAAGTTGCTACTTATCGTTTAGTTCTGACAGACAGACGGCTGGACACGTAGGAGTGTAACAAAGGGAAAGCAGGAGAAAGGAGCTAATCGGGATGCGATAGTAAGCAAGACTCTGGATCTTTGGATTCCCAATTCCCTGTGCACTCCGCAAATGCTTTCTCGCATTTGACTGACTCGCATTTCTGTCCAGGTGCTTTCTCCGAGGATTGATCGGAGACTGAAATGCATTCCGACCCTCTCTCCATCATCTTATCTATTATTCAGCCTAATTGCACCGCTGCACACTTATCGCTAACAAGAATGCCAACGGAACGGGCCTTGCTGCAAGTCACCAGCCAGTTCCCCGCACAACCCACCCCTTCATCATTCAGACAAATTAATTATGTGGACGGATGTCTTAAACTGCGCTGTTCCCTCTTCACTGTCTAAGCCATCACCATACACAGAATTGCTGCCGAAAATCTTTGATGGCGGGGCACACCTCCGCGAAACAAAATAGCGCTGCTAGGAGACAAAAATAACTTCAGAATTACTAGTTGCTTACTATTATGTAGGCCAAAATTAAGCATGAAGAAATGATCAAATATGAAGGAATATACAGGTACAGCTGTGGATATAGCTATATGGAATACTCACAACTAAATCTTCACAACCGGGTAGTGAATCTTCGCAACTAAAGACTGAAGTTTTACAATTGGGTTTAGTGACGGGTATGTATACTTAGATTAAAGTTTGCTTGGATTTTTTAGGTTACGTTGGGTAACAATATGGAGATAGTGATTTCTTTCTTTGGTTGTGCAGATTTACTCTCTGGTTGTGAAGCGTCACTACCCTCGGTTGTGAAGATTCCGGCATCCGCAAAACAAAGACGGTATCCACATCCCAACAGAAGATCCATTACAGAGATCTACGAAATGAACACAACTTACACCAACTCAAAGCTAGTCGTCCCATGCAAATACACAAACCGCATACTCCTTGCCTAATAGGAAAAAGAACTGGCGGATTAAGGAAATTGAGAGATGTGAGGAAGGGAATGAGATAGTCACATGTTAAGATATCCCTCAATTAGTAGAGCTAGGACCAAGTATAGTAGTATAGAGTGACCAAATAAAGGTAAAGACTGACTAAATAATATAAATGTATAGAGTGACTAAATAATATAAATGTATAGAGTGACTAAATATAAAGGTTTAGAGTGACTAAATATGAACGTATAGCATGACTAAATATAACGTACAAGTGTGACCAAATATACGAGTATTACACATTTTAAAATAAATATCATTATAAAAGGAAAAGGCAACAAAGTATTTGACGAGCCGCTTTGACAACTGTCGGACTGACTCCAGCAAGCCAGTGATCAATTCCGTTTAATTTTAAAGTTGGCGGCTCATAGAACGTAGCCGCAGCCAAATCCATTTATTCCATGATTTCGACTGGGAAATTCAAAAGTGGGAAGTTTCCCAATTTCCCAGTGGGAAACAAAAGGCCAAGCTGTGGGAAATTGGGAAATCAAAGAATTGGGTGGGATGAAACTAAAAAATTAAACAAATAGTATAAAAATTGCTATAATAACACTGAAATATTAATCTTTATCTTCAAATGTACTCAAAAAACACTGTTTTAGTTATCTCGACTATTTATATCTACATGGCTCGGGCACCAATAATTTGCCCAGGCAACTCTCTAAGACAAGGTTCGTAGTTCGGACCTGATTCACATTGACAGTATGCATTTCTTTTGGGACATCATACAAAATATTGATATTGATAGAATAGAACCAATAAATTAATGGAATATTTTAAGAAACATACACAGCTATGCCAATTCCGGATAATAGACTTTCATAACGTCCAGCATATTTTCTTGTGGCAAATAAATGTTTCGTCGTATGTTCTGTGATGGAGTTTCATAATGGTGGATCAGTAGAAATATAGCCAGAAAAATCGAAAGATTTTCTATTTTTCTGGCTATATCACTTTCATTATTAGAATCAAGCTTCTCTTTAGAAAGTCTACAAAGAATACTGTTCAGACGAGAAAAAGTAGTGTTCTGATTCTACCATAAAGTGGGTACTATGAGATTATTTAGGATGTAGGCATTGATTTTAAAATGTATGTAAAACATCCAAGTCCGTAGACATTTTAGGTATTCAACCTATTATGTTAAACTATCTTATATCCCATCCGTATATTTGTGAAGCGCTCTGTAATTTTATTAATAGTAGTATTTCGTCTCTTTATATATGTGATGACCTGAAAATCTCAAAAGTCGTTCCTATACCTAAAATTGATAATCCTTCCCAACCTAATCCCTTTCGGCCGATAGCGGTGCAAACTTGTATTGGTAAATTGCTTGATAGATGTGTATACTCACAATTGACTTCATATGTAAATAAAAACAATATGTTAAGTAAATGTCAATTTGGTTTTAGGGAAAATCACTCGACTTTACATGCACGGATAGCCCTCACAGATTTTCTATATAAGGAGGTAGGGAAAGGAAATATTTGTATAGTGATTTCTTTAGATTTACGAAAAGCCTTTGACACAATATCTAGGCAACTATTGATAAAAAAGCTTAGTTGGTGCGGTATAAATGAGGATTGGTTTGAATCGTATTTAACGAATAGGGGTCAATTTGTATTTAATAACAATAATGACTTTTCCGACACAAAATTTACTAACCTTGGAACGCCACAAGGGTCTGTATTCTCGTGCTTACTATTTTCTATATACATAAACGACCTACCTCTAAGTGTAAAAAACTGCCTTACAATTATGTATGCTGACGATACTAGTCTTACTATTTCTGGTCCCCCTCATCTACTACATGATATGATTTATAAGCTAGAGCATGATCTCATAAATGTGTTAGAATGCGTAAAATTAAATTCAATGGAACTCAATGAACTTAAAACCTTAATGTTAGTAGTAGGGAAGCCGAATATAGTAAATCGGCTTGGTGATATTTCAGTAAAATTGAATAACATTATTATTAAACCTGTGAACTCAATAAAAATAGTAGGGCTGATATTGGACTCACACCTAACAATGGCACCTCATGTATCCAACTTACTTACAAAATGCAACTCTATTCTATGGTCTATGTATCCAATCCAATCCATATTATCAGAATTAAATAGGAAGGCTTTAATAAATGCATATATCTTACCTGTAATGAGTTACATGTCTGCAATTTGGGGTACTGCTGATAAAACTATCTTAAACAAAGTTAATATTCTAATGAATAGAGCGGCTAGATATGTATTTGCTAAGTGTAAATTTGATAGCGTGAGTGAAGACATAGCCACTACTTTACAATGGCTTAATCCCACAAACATGTACAAATTTGAACTATTAAAAAATGTATACCAAATAGAAAAAAATGTTTGCCCTCCCTATTTTAGGGAATATATTTGTGAGTCAGATTACACAGTGTTGACTAAAACTACACGCCATAACTCCTACACTATTGTACAACTACCCTTTAAAAATAAGACTTTTGGAAATAAGGCCTTTTTAGTCAAAGGATACAACGAATGGCTGCGTCTACCTAGTTCTATTACTGATATTGACAATTTCGATACGTTTAAAGTTAGATTAAAGCAATATTTTATTGACAAGCAAATAGAAACATGTACTCTTATCCCTAGTGATATAAATATTTGTAACTACTCATGTATATTAAGTGCTGCACTGTTCCCTGAAACTAGTATGTAAGTATAACTAATTAATATGTAACTAATATATCTATTATCTAATTTTGACCTGTAAACATATGATATGTAACAACCTTTTATAAGGAATATGTCAATAAATTCAATTCAATATGTATGTATCATATGATCTAAAATATTGAAATGTAAGCGACGAGAAAATCTCATCGCCAGTTCTGCTGTAAAAATCGTAAAAGTGTTTGTACTATTCAGCTCGAAAAGTTGGAATATGTCTGTTTTCATAATCCTTTTTTCAATAGCATTTCCGTTGCTTTTTGTAACGACAATTCATTTCAACACGCTATTACTTACCAGTAATGCGAATATGTTCCTAATAATAAGTCCATTATTAGGAACATATTCGCTAGAAAAACATTTTAAAAGACAACGGCAGTTACTCTTAGCAGATTGGCGTCATCTACGGAGACTCCTCATTTTCCAGTGCATTTTGGAAAGTTCATTGCATTGGAAGCAGAAAGAGAGTTTTTTGCCTTAACATACGCACAAGACATACAAAAATCGTTTTCACTGCTTTTTCAAAAAATCGAACTTTTATTCCTGCAAAATTTTCTCCGCGGTGAAAATGAAAGATCGAATTTTGGGAAAGGTCATGAAAAAAATCTTTTGTTGCTTTTTAGAACTTTAAAGAGAAATTTGATTTACATGATGAAAGTGATCGCAAAAATTTAAATACCCCCCTTTGCCCATTACTCATTTCAAATGATATCCAAGCATCAAAGTAGATAAACTCTTTCTTGGCTGGAACTGACACAGAAATAATTTGTCTTATCTTATTCTCTTCATAAAACTTAAACCTTGAAACCCAGAAAAAAATGCTGATTATATGGTAGCATAACACTAAGAAATACTAAAAAGTTTCTGGCACTATTAGACAGAAAGATATATAGTAATGATTTTCATCTCGGAATTACACTTTTCACTTATGTTAACTAGGTACCTACCTGCTTGGTATCCGGGTCTGAGTATGAAAACAAAAAAGGGCCAATTGGAATTTTTTACCTCTCAAAAAGGACCAAATTAACACAAGTGCCAGTGCCTACTCATTGAATAAAGACTCATAAGACAAATTGGCTAAACACAATCATCATCTCAATCAAATTTACTTTGCAGATAATACTTAGTTTGACACTTTTTCATAGTGGCATTAAGATTTTTAGCACTTATGAAATTCATTGGCATTTGTGTACGTATTCTGCTTTGGCCCTTGACTCAGATGCAGGGACCACAAGTTGTGACAGTAATGCACTGGGAGACGGACTCGAGGACTAGTATGCGGCGGTAGTTATGTCTAGTGAAACTTAGCCGTTGCCACGCGACGGCGAATGCAAGTAAAACGGGATAGCAAAACGGTTGATATTAAAGGTTAGAGATGAGTGGGAAGCGAAAGACTGTCGGGAAGTTGATGTTGTGTGACGGATAGAGTGTGAGGAGGGGGGGGGAGTGGGGAGGGGGCTGGGGAGGGCCTCACGTGCATCTCCGTCCTGAGCATCTCCGTAGCGTGGCCGTAAATATTATTGTTCGTGTTGCTGGAGAGTGTATGGATGAGTGGAGTGCTTTCTTTCAAGTGTGATCTCCGCTGCCTGCAATTGTGGACGGGTCAACATAAATTCCTCTGTGCACAATGGGACGAAATGGAGTGGAATTGCTAGGGCTCGTCGAAGGCTGGGAATGAGAAAGTGGCGGAAGGGGCGAGGGGCAGCAGAGGTGGACGAGAGCTGTGTGCGGATGGAGAGAGTGGACGGAGGGAGCGGAGCGCGGAATGGGCGGGAAGGAAGGAAGCGGGAGCCGTCTTCGCCGTGCTTTCGCTTCTGCGGTGGCTCTCGGCCGGGGCTCTCCGTCCTCAGCCCGCGTCGTGCCATTCGATCTCAGACAGCCGCTCAGTTCACAGCTACGCCGCACTTTCTCCACTTTCTTCTCCGCAGTTAGCTGACGGACTGAGGAGAGCCACGACTGCTTTCTCCAGTCTCAAGACAATTCTCTCGTGTGTACTCTCTGCACCTCGCCCGCTTTCTCCGACCAGCTCCCTCCGTCTCTTCCCACTTGTTCGCGGAGTGCACGAGGCAGCTTTGGACGCAAAAGTCCTTTTGTCGCTAGCGAGGGACTCGGCCTGTGTCACCGCAAACCATGCAAACCAGCACCTGTGTCTTCACACTCCTCCTCCTCCACGGTAAGTCTCTTTTCATTACGGCCTTTCCCGCCCGTCCTGGGAGCAGGACCCATCCCTCCTAGCGTAGTGCCCGCAATTCAACTTCAGGCCCCTGCCCTGCCTATTAGTGGCTCCGGCCGTGGGTTGTGCGTCCCTTGCGCTGCGGAATTTGAAAGCTAAACAAGACTTTGTCCTTCGACGCTCTATACAAATGGGGACATGGCCTCCACCGCCTGCGTTTTGCAGAAGCGGAGCACTAGGAGAAAGGAACCTTAGTCGTCGCAAATATGAGACTTGACCTGCGGGCTGTCGACCTCTTTCGTTTTGGACCTTTGGCCCACTTGCCTACTACAAAACCTTGAGCCACTGGGATAGATGCAATTAGAGTTGAGGCCGTTGCAGCGGAATGTTCGTCTTTCTGTCCGACTCATCGAATTATCAGGACAGTTGGTGTAGCATCCTCTTGCAATATTTGAACTGCCCCTCTTTCACCTTACTGTCCTACAACGTTCAAGCTGAGGAGGAATTGACGGAGGAAGGAGTTGCATTCAGCCTGCCTGCGATGGGGCTAAATGAAAATCTGCCTGAGAGGCGCTTGAGCCTCAACTTTAAGGCTTTAACAAAAGGGAAATTTTGCTCCCTGTGGAAATGGATGAGTAGGGCCTTAGCTCCAGTTGTTGTGCCCAACATTCTGACTGTAGTTGTCACTGTGCCATCGTTGAGACTGGTCTCTGCCGAGGGAGAAATCCGTTTCTGATTGTGAGGTGGTGCCGTGCTCTCTCTCCGAGCAACCAACACTCTCAGTTCCATCCTTCCATCCATTTAGTTAGTGAGCGGTTTACTTCGCCCCGGGAACGAGCTTTCTCCTCGAGCTTTCTCCTCGAGCTTTCTCCTCGAGCTTTCTCCTCGCATTGCAACCGAGTGTGGCATCAACAAGGCATCGGGCCGCTCTACCGTCTTCTCTACGGGCAAACTTTTCCTACTCAGAGCGTTGATATTTACAGGATGTCGGATTAAAAGCAGCTCTGTCTCAACGGACTCTCTTTTGGTCATGAGTCCATTCTCAGTGAGCTGAGTGAGTTGTGTGTTGGTGGGCGGAAATTTAGTGGACAGACTCTGCCGCCAACTGGACACTCCCTGTTGTCCGTGTCCTCTTTGGAAGCAGGAGTGTGGCCTGTAGGGTCGTGTGCGAAGGATTCATGACGTGGGCGAAGAAACCCGCCTCTGCCCTCTTCACCCAACTTCCCAACTCAATGGACATGCACCGCACGTTGTGCAGGCGGGGTGAACATGAACACCGCCGATGAGGCCTTGAGAACTCAAGAGAGTTCGGAGCCCGGAGGCAGCCTTTGCATTTTGCATGCCAGCACAACGACGTTGCAATGGAAGAAGGCAAAAGCTCGGGAGCTGCTGGAGCTTGGCTCCCGCACATCCTGCATTTCGGCTCTCCCTTTCACAAAGGGGAAATAAGGACGCCCGTGTTTCAGTCCCAATGTCCAAAAGAGCAAATGCAATGGATGTGGAGGAAGGAGACTGAAAGGGTTTGCAGACAATGACTCTACTCAAGCTCTTCAGAGGTGGCATCCAAAGAGCAAGTTTTTCTTATCTCGATAGAGACGCAGTGGTTGGCGAAGAGCATGAAAAGGAGTCGGTGGAACAGAAATGACTTCTATTCTCGATGTGTGTCCCTACTGAGGACTGCAGCGTGTAGATGTGTAGGATGAAGTTTAGGAGAGTGGACGACGGCAGAGCGGGGATATTGACCAGTTTCATGTACTTGTAATGTGAGTCATTGGTAGTGAGTCTGTGGCTACGCCTCTTAGTTTATGGAGCTGTACTCAGGTCGGCAATAAAGCAGTGCCTGGTAGGCTAGATAGGCTGTCCACGACACCCGAGAGGTTGGTTGGTGAAACGGATGAAGGCGAGCGGTGAATAGCTGGGAATTGTGTGAGTAGAAAAGAGTTGCCGTGCAAATGAGTTGAGTAGATGAGGAGGGCAGCTTTTGTGTCATGTCAACTTCCATTTGCAGACAGTCGTGGATAAGTTAAAAGAAACTGGGCAGACAGTGAGGGCGATCAACATGACAGGCAGACAAGAAGCAGAAATTAGTTTTCGTCGGCCAGCATCTCATTTGAATGACAGTCTCTCCGTCCGTCAATCCCCTCGGCCCCGTTCCTCTCTAAAAGGTCAACAGTTAATGCATGCCAAGTCCTAATCCTTTTCTCAAAACCCTCCTCATCCACACACTAAATATTTACGCTCTTTTCCTTTCCCAATTTGAAAAACAGCACACCTCAGGCTCAATGGAGGAATAGGGCTCTAGAAGCGTGTCAGAGAAAGTGCAGTTCAGTCGTGATATGTGCTTGCCTCTTCTGTACACTCCACACAATGGCCACTACACAAAACTCACTCGGGAATGTCGGGAAAAGGAGAGTAAGGATGTAGCGACTACAGACTCGCACTTACTTGCATGTAAACAGCCTCAACTCTCTCCAACTGCCAAAGACAGTACAATAAAGAGCCAGAGAAGAGAGAGCAGTGAGAGCACAGCACACTGGGGCATTGCAGTAGAGTAATTCCACTAAGCAGTAACCTACATAGTACAACAGGCCATTACATTACACTGTGCACCTCCACACGGCAATCGGACCAAAGGCAACGGGCCCCCGAGGGGAACGCTATCCCACCACTCAATAACAAAATCCTGCACCCAACTTTAGATGACAAATTTAGCAACCCGAACTTGGGTGCACAATTTTGTTAGTTCCGAGTACTGGATTTCCCCCCATTGTTAGTAGCCATGACTTCATTTCCCATCCACCGGCAAATGCGTTCCATTGCATTATGGCACAAGCCATATTGGAATGAACTAGCGCGTTCTACAGGCCCACTCACTCTTTTTCCACCAGGCACTGCGCTCAAGTGCGTAGAAAACTTTCGGCACCAGCAGTGTGGCCTAGAGAGTTGCCTGGGCGCAGCAATTGGTGCCCGAGCCCGCCCAAGCCCAAAGCAAAGTCGGATGGGCATGCCCAAG
>JAAAYG020039594.1:0-47407 GCA_009936455.2 Tomocerus minor
ATTAGAAACTGCTTCTACTGATTTAAAAAAAATAATACCACTTCAGGTAATGTTTTTCCGTAAAGCTGTGTACAGGGAAGCCCTACTAGGGCGAGCTTTCTGTTACGGCTTGCCGTTAGTTTTTATGTTTGCACGCTCACTTTTTTTCTGAGAGAGATACGTGTAGAGGGAAAGGTGCATAAAAGCAGTGTAACAGTAGAACAAATGAGGAAACTCATTAAAAGTGCATTGTAGAGGATATGATGTGCAAAGGAAATCGGATATCCATGCTAATATGCTAGGGCCTTATATCGTTAGGACTAAATTGTGCTAAACGACAAAGAAACACATAAAACTCATCGTTTGTAATGTAAATTGGGAAGGAAAGTAGAGGCAGAGAGAGGCAGGTACATGTAAGTAAACACCTTTTACTTATAAATCATATAAAGTAACGGAGATATGGTCAGGGAAAGTTGAGCTTCTCTGATTTACTCAAAAGGAACACTGAAACTGTAATCCTTAAGAACAGTTCAAGCATAACACAGAATCTAGTCAGAAATGTATTTTTAACTCCAGAAAGGATATTGATACATTTAGACAAGTGGTTGATAGTAGCTGTAGCAATTTTATTTGCACAAGTGGGAATAATACGCAGCGCGCATACGTTTACTTAAGGACGAACAACAGTAAATCTGCTTTCTTTTTCTTAGCCTCTCTGTTGTAATGCTCAAACTGCTGCGACATAAGAAAACGCTTTAGGTTTCGTTCTTCTAACTATATACATGTGGTTGGTTCTTCTCTAATTTCCAGCACTAAGCTAGGTACTTTGCTTTCCTTTCCTTTTCTTCTATGTAGTATCCATGATATTCTGATGATGTAGCGGTTTGGAGGAGTGGGCTATATAGGTTCTAGTCAAAGGTCTAATTTAGTTTAGGCTCGATTAACTAAAGATAATGAGAAAATACCATCAAAGGCAAATTGAATTTAGAACAAAAGCCCAAAGTAACAAGAGCAAGAGAGGAATTTCCTTGTAAAGTAATGTAAAGGAAACCAAAGCAAAGCAAAGAGAAGGAACGCTAGTTATCGACTCACTTTCCTCTATTTTCCTTTTAAACTTTCCTTCTGTTATTACCTGTCTCTCTAATGTCACTATCTATATATGTACATATATTGTACATAGCTGCATGTGTATATATGATAGGAGCTTTGACTGATATAGTTAAAGAAGTTAGGAAGGAGCAAGAAGAGTTTCGGCTCTATTTCCTGTAGAAAATGTTAAAAAATAGAGGTGAAGGAGAGTTTACGGAATTGTGCTCTTCGGAAATATAGAGAGATACATGGGGGTGGGGTAGTTACTACACAGAACGCTACTACTGAATATGATTCATGATGATGATAATGATGATGGTGATTTGGCAGGACTTTACTGATTCCGCGTACACTACCCACGAGCATCGGGAGAACATTTTACTCCTCTGTGATCGAGTCAGACTGCAGCTGAACCAACTTCTCCGAGTTGGACTCACTCAAGTAAAACTTTTTACTTTTCTTATATCGAACGTGCTATCTGTTAGCTAGTTATGAGCTCTTGTAGATACATTACTTTACTACACAAAAGTTAGACAAGTTTATTATTACTGAAGAAGATAGCTATATAGTGTTTATATGTAGAAATATGGCATGTGCGAGATTACTTTCGCTATTTTCTTCTTGCTTCATTTGTCTCGTCAACTAATTCATATGTACTATTTATATAGCTATATGTTTTTCTCAGTATATATCTATCTATCTACACGATGATGTAAAAAATCATAGTATTTATGTTTCAGTTTGTGATCGAATTTATAACTTTTGCTCTAAGTAGGTGCATCCCGATGTTTCAGAGTGAGTTATTATATGAGAGTATTCTTTTCCGTGTCAGTAGACATAACTATCTCAGCCCAGATATCTACTAATAGTATCGTCAGTAAAAGAAAACTATATAAATGTCCTGTCACTTTTTATAGAATGGTTTAGGAGCAAATGTGTTGTAAAACTCTTTATGTCAGAATTGTAGTATTATCAATATAATTGCAGAAGTCAGTGAAGTAGAGTAATAATAGTAATTGTTGTATAAATAGACAATAGTAGTGGTAGTTTTCTTTTTATCTGTTTGTATAGAGTTGTAGACTCTCTATTGAGAGTTATAGATTCAGTATGATGTTGAGATATTCTTTGAAATATATGAATTGTGGTTTATTTTGACTGCTATTCCTTTGCAATTTCATTGATTTTACACTATTGAGTCTGTTTTTGATTGTCTTGATGGTGGAATAATGATGTGGCATAATATTTGAACTGACATTTACTGGAAACTAATCAATTGCAATGACAGCAAGAGCAGAAAGACAGCCCTTCTATTGAGCTGGAGCATGCGATTGAGGGCACGCTTAAATCTGTTCATGAACTTCGAGCTCAACTTCAGGAAACGGCCCTTTTACAAGTAAGATTTATTTGCCACTCATGAGCCATTCGGACTCACCCTAACGAGCCCATACACTACTCATTAAACTTTTCTCCCCTCTCATCTCTTTTTTCTCTTTGTGTCTAATGCCAGGCTTCGGATATGATTCGTTCTTCGAAAGAATCCTCAGACTTGGTTGATGTTCTCCGAAATACGGCTCTAACCACTGACGGTGACCGCCTTGAAGAAGTTTCCGATAGTTTTAACGAGCATCTAGAGCATTCACAAGAGGTACTTTATCATTACTACCCAGTAACGTCGTCTGTGGTCGTTATAATTGCAATGTCTCACTACTTTTTTCTAATGTTGACTCTGCTCACTAACTAGCTCATATTTTATATCCTATTTGCTTTTGTTAGTGATTAAAACCCGCATGAAGAACGATCATTTGCATTTCTTCATATATTGTACCATTATTAGCTCTCTCTCTCGTTCTATTTACATTGTACGACATCTCCAAATTACTTTTTCACATAAAATCCCATTTTCTCATTAGGTTTGTAAACTTCTTCGCCACATTAGTCCCACAGATTCCCTTCATGTCCAGTCCAAGTATGCAGAAATAAATTTAAAAATTTACGGTCCTCAACTTGCCGTCGCGGCCCGAACTCTGTGTTCAAATCCCACATCGAAGATTGCCAAAGAGAACCTTGAAGTTTTTGTCGATATGTGGTTCGCGCTTATGGACGACATTCAACAACTCACCACTGAGATTACAGACGCTTATCAAACTCAAAATAGTGAAAAACAGACATATATGTCTCTTCCGAGGCCAGGGGTAAGTGATAAAACTCATTTTCTTCATTAATTATTACACTCGAGAATTCCAATTTTCTCACAATATACAAGCTAATATTCTCTATTCCATTTTCCACTTGCTCATTCATGCAATTAATAGTTAAACCATTTAGTTGTGTAATCAGAAAAGAGTTTGGCTTATTAGTTAATTCTCCTATTGAATAAGTAGCGTTTTCCAAAGGAGAACGTGTCTCCACAATAACGAGCCGACAGTCTGAAGATGTTCATAGTGAAATAAATTGACGTAAAAAGGAAACTGTCAGAGAACTAAAGCTAACATTTTGGTTTTTTCATTACAGAAACACGGTACAACACAAAAGCCTTTGAAGGCTGTCAAGTTAGACTCTGAGGTAAGTCCTCCTTTCATTCTTCTGCTATATGTCTGCCTTTTAAACCCTTTTATATTCATCGACAGCCAATGTTCCACAGAGATCCTGGAAATAAAATGTAACCAGGCTAAAAGTGGGGGATTGTTGACTGGAGCAGAGATAGTTTTTTCCTCAAGTGCCTCCTTGGGTACAATAAATGGGTCTTGGGAGGGAAAAAAGACACTTGTCTATCAAAAGTCACTAGTTGATTGTGCGCTTACGGGATGGGATGGGAATGCATGGAAGGAACAGAAGGATGTTTTATGACTGGAGTAGTAAGGGAAAGCAATACATTTCAAATAAGTTTAGCCTAAGCGTTAACCTTATGTCCTTTCACGTGTATAAATACATTTTTAGCACTAAAGCTCCGCTCCCTCTCTGACGAAGTTACGTCACATTACATCACATTAATGTTGGATTCCTTTGGAGTGTAGAACGTTGCTTGCTCTATGTATATGTAGTAGAAAGTAGAAGGATGGATGTATATTATATATGTATATGTGTCCTTATTTCATGTATATTCCAGGAGCAAGCGAAGATCGCAAAAAGCGGTTTGGAGATGAAACTCCTCACGTCAGATTTGGAGGCTGAGGCGGAGAAATGGGGAGAGGAGAACTTAAATGACGAGGACAATGACATTGTGCGCCGTGCCAAAAACATGTCCAACATGGCCTACAATATGTATCAGTTTACTCGGGGAGAAGGCCCACTCAAAACCACTCAAGATCTCTTCACCCAAGCAGAGTACTTTGCAGAAGAAGCCAATAGGCTCTACAAAGTCGTCCGACAGTTTTCCTACACGGTTAGCACCTTACTTAGTTGCGACACTCGTGCGATACAATCCATTATGGATTTTCTCTCTGTCTTAATCATTTTTACTGCTGAGAAGCTAAGCTACTTACTAGTGATGCTCTAATAAATCACGATTGTGGCTTTCCTTCCTTCTTCTCCATCATTCACTCTATATCCCTCCCCTCCTACACTACACTCCATGTATTTCTTCTTCCCTGTATTTCTTCTGTGTCACTCGTCGCTAGATTGAAATTTGGAACCTTGTTCTCACGAGCTTATATAAATACATTCAGGGAAGAAGAAACATGTTCTGGGAGCTGGAGAAGGGCTCAGGACTGAATCACTTATATAGAAAAGTGACATGACATGTGAAATGTTGACAATAAATAATAAATAATAACATTTTTTCTGGTTAGGTGCCTACGAGTACAGAGAAGAAAGGACTGTCGGAGAAGGTGGACGAAGTTCCCTCACGTGTCCAGCAACTTCAGTTCACCGTTAAAAATCCTACTGTTGGGAAAGCAGCCACATTCACCAAAGTTGACTCTGTGATTCAGGAGACGAAGAACCTCATGAATGTTATCTCCAAAGTTGTCACGACCTGTTTTGAATGCGCCTCCAAAGTAAGTCCATTATTTTGCAAGCTTCACTTCACGTTAACCATTTCCTTTTCAGTTTCATTCAACAGTGAATTTTCTATTTACCACATCTCCGAATCTACTGCTCGACCCAAAAACGTTTCTAAACTATAACCTCATAGTTTTACTATACAAAGCATGTACGTAAGTAACGTATACTAACTACATCTTAAATATAAACTCTGTAAGACTACAGTATATCTTTACTAATATTATTATGTGTGTACACATGTAAGTAGCCAGTATCTACCCAGTAATAATTTGTGTAGTCACTTCAAGTATGAAACGAAATCGTTTGTACTTTATTTTAGAGTCGTGTCATGTCATGGCATGTCATATCATGTCGTCCCATGCACTCCCTTTTATCTTTAACTAATAAATTAGAATAGGAACCTGGTACGTGTCTAGCCAAAAGCAAGTCAAGCCATGCCACTTGTAAATTATAACTAAACGTACATCTCCTATACTATGCTCTCTCTACTCTATCTCTCTTTATACGTTAGTAGTGGATTAGTGTTGAACATAATATATTTTATTTAATATATTCTGATATGATGCAGGTAGCAGGAGAGCTCATTAATATTCTTTAGTATACTTTAGTTATTAGTTAGATTAGGTATATAGTTCTGTAATTATGACACCATGACATGAGTCAGCAAAACTCAACTCGCTCCTTGGCATCTTCCACTCAGATTTCTTCTGATACTAATTACTATGTTTAACTTGTCATTCCGAAGACTAACTAGCGATTAATGAGTGTGAAGGAAGCTGTGCTGTGTCTGTCGTGGCGTGTCATGTTAAACTAGTTGAAATCTTTCCATCCACTAAATCGTTAGAACTATTATTTGTAAAGTAGGGAACACTGTGTTTGCTCTTGTTGTCTTAACGCATTACGTTTATACTACTCATCACACTTTTTTCAACTTTGTACAAGGCTAAAGAAAACAAACTTTTCAATTCTGTCAGGAGACTAAGCAAATTAAAAGTATTTTAGATGTTTTACGATTGACTTACTCTTTACTGGGCAACCAGAAAACTAACAAACGTACTGGGACTGTAAAAGACATGACACTTTAGTTTAAAAAAAAAGTATATATTATGCGAAAAAATCTAAGATAAAAGAAAGTCAGAATACGTAAAAAAGTGGTTATATGAGAAGGGAGTAATGGTTAGGATAAAGAAGGAAGTTTTTTATTGGAAAGTTTAACTATTGCATTGTAGTTTTCAGGTTTTTATGAAAAAAATGTATTCTGGTAATAAAAAGGAGCGGTTGCCTTGCATTGAAAGTACAAGCTATATAATAACAGTAAGCACTTTAGTTTAACGTACTTTTGCCATTTGCGGGATGTCATGTCATGTCTTAAGGAAGATAGCGTGCTAGGCAGAGGAATTGCATGCATCAGATGCGGATGCAAAGCCATGCCAAGCCCCAAGGACCATGAACATGAACAAAGTATTGATGCAATGCAAAGTGATACAGTAGTTGTATGTAATTTTGCCCGTAAAAAGTCCTTTTATACTTTTATACTGTCTTTTGAGTATTCCATTGACATTATGATGATCTCTTTGAATGGCTATGAAAGATACATACTCAAGTAGGATATTTTCATAAGATGTATACTTAAAAGAACGTGACGCTACTAAGGTGGAGCAGCATTACTCTCGGTTAGCCTCCCATGATTTTTCGCTCTTTTCCTTCAATATAAAATATTCTCTCTGCCTCCTGTCTCACTATACATATTCTGTATACATAACTGAACTGATATTGTGATCGTGGTTGGGCGGGCGGCTCTTGCACAAATCCACTCGCTTCTCCTCCTCGCTCACTCACAGACAAGAAACCAAACGTAAAAAGAAAAAGAAAATCGAGTTGAAAGCAAATAGTAGTGACTACATCCTATATTTACCTATACCTACTGCTATTACATCCCACTGACTTATTCCTTTTCTTTTAAAGATATTTTATTCGTATTCTTCTCATCTTGACTTTTCTCCGAGCAATTTGCCTGTTTCTATCTTCTTGACTTGCCAATGCCTGCCTTATTCTTACCACTCCTTTCTCTCTCTATCTCTCTATCTTACGCTAAACTCTCGGTCTTAACTCAACTCAACGCATTTCTCTTCTTGTATTAGTATCTCCATTTCTTTTGTAAATATCTTCAATTTCTTTAGTTCTACGGTTACACATCTCTTTCATCTCATGAATCTCTCTCTCTCCCAACTCACAGTCACTCAGTTATGTATACAGAAGTAGTCCAATCAAAAATCTTAGCTGCAATAGAAAATATAAAAAGTAACCTATATAATTTTACATTAGTTCTCTCTTAAAACATACAGCTAGCTGCACACAAAGCCTAAAATAAGATATTCCTAGTCACAAGTTATCTTTCTCTTGCAAACCTACTCGTACGTATTCCACAATGTGGACATTTTTTTGTAGGATTCTATAGCAGTGACTAACCGTTACGTAAGTTTGCCTTCTATTAAAAATGTGAAAACTTAGTTCAGACATAAAAAGGTTTATTTTTTCCAATTACATTATTTAATACAAGTATTATATTATATTTTAATTTACATTTCATCCTTTCGTCTACAACAGTATGAAAATGAATAGACGTGTAAACGTAATGTGCATCAAATAATATTCATCTTATGTATGTACACGCTATAGGACTTTTCTTCCCTATTTTCTGTTCCCTCTAAAAATGTAACTTCTCTTTTCTTGTTCTTAGCTACTTAATTCCAGTCACTTCACTTCTTGCCGTCTTCTTTTCATTATATTTTATAGGACAGTTACCATATACTGCCATTTGTACTAATGATATTTTCTTAAGTATTTTCTCCTCTTCTCTCTTCTCAATATTCTAACTTTGCATTTTCCCTATCTCCATCTTTTTGTGCGCATAACAAATACGTTATTATAACCGTACTAATCCTATGTGATGTGGTCTCGTTTCCATTTTGCATTCCCCGTCGACTTCATTAACTTTCTCTGTGTATATATATTGAAGGAATCTCTGAATCCATATTCTTGTAGTAGATAGTAGTCCTTCTCCTATATAGTACCATAGTAGTATTATTAATTCGACTATTACGATTTTGCTATCTCTCTCTCTCTCTCTTTCTCTATTTATCTTTTGTACTTTGCATCAATGTTTTAAGTAAATCCTTGAAAATTATTCAGGACATGATTTTGACTTTCTCTTTGCATTCATATTCATGATGATAGCATTAGTCTGTAGAGTTTTGTTTACTAAACTAGGTATCTAATTTAAAATCTCATTTATTTTTATGCAGAGCCGTAGTGAAATGCCATTTCTTTAGCCATTATTAACAAAGTACATGCATATACTGACACATTTCTGTTTTTGTGAGATGTATATGTGTGTAGGTAGGTGTCTAAGGAGTTTACAATGCCATGAACGTAGGTAAACGGATGATTTTTTGAGTCGAATGATTTTTGCAGTGTAAATAATTCCGTAACAAAGAAAATATTTGAAGTGTGTAGGGAAGAAAGAGAGCCGAATCCAGATTTCGCATTCAAATCAAATTCAGCAAAGTAAAAGTGAAAGGGAAATGAAAGGCTTTCCACAATCTGGCCCTTTCCCCTCTTTCTCCATTCTCTCTGTTCTACTCCTCTGGTTTACTTATTAATTTTTGATGTGATGTTCCTTGCACTCGTGCAAGAGTCATGACATTAACGTCACGTTCCGCAGTCCTTCTCCTTCTGTTTACAGTCGAATACACAACTCCTTCGTAGCAAAGCCTTTTTTACCCTTTTTGTGTATCTCTCTATTTGTATTGTGTGCATTTAGAGTGGGATCGGAGGGGCGTAGCTTTAAAAGGCCAAGCGAGTATTTCCATTCTATTATTTGGCTTCACAGTTGGACACTTGGGAATTCGTTCAGTAATAAATTATGATAGCCAAGCTACGCCCCACTTATACTTAATGCTCTTCTCATCTCTTCAATCTACATCTTCCCTTTTATTAGAATATTTTCTCCCTTGTCTCTCCCTCATGCTAATTACACCACTACTGATTTGGGTTTTTTCCTTCGCCATAGACTAATCATAACTGATAAATAATTATTCTAATTCTAATTAATAGTAATTACCTATAGCTACTTAACTAACCTACATAAAAATGTGATGATGATTTAATCGTAATGTTTTCCTGGCTAGTACACAACTCTCAATTCAAATCAATCGCATCGAATTTACTGACGGACTGACTCTGGACTGAGAGATCTTGTGATTAGAATGGAAAACAAATTTTTTGTATAACTGAACCTGTACATTTTGTTGATTTAGAATATCTAATTTTACTTACTGATTCAATGACTATGATTCTTAGGGGATTTTTGTGAATGGACGTAAAATGGATTTTTGATCACTCCAATCTTTTTTATAGTTTATGCTTTCAGCAGCTCAATCGAGTGATAGCCCAAATTCTCGACAGGTAGAGTTGCCTATCCATACGAAATTTTTCTCATGCTGTCAATTTGTAGTCATGCAGTCAATAATTAATTATCATCAGCATACTAGCAGGAGTGATATTTTGTTTAGCTGTCTGTTCTGTATTTGTATCTGTAACTTATCAACGTATGTACTCTCTTTTATTATTATTAGCCATTGTCAATGTAGTGTCTATAGTTTACATAAAAATCTAGCGATCGTAAATACTTACGTACTTTTTGCATGCTTTATTCCTCTCTCTCTCTCTCTTTCTCTGTCTCTCTCTTTCATTCTCTTTCATTCGGTCTGTTCCGATGTTTGCAATTTACTTCTCTAGCCATTGACTAATATAAAAACTTATTGTGCCTTGTTCGAGTAGAAAAAACTCTTTGAGCTTGAGTTATTCGTCAATGATTTAGATAGTAAATGTGATTAAGATACATAGCCTGAGTAGTCGTAGTTTTTTATGTGATTTGCACTAATTTCCCTCTGGATCTACTATCTCCTTTTCTTCTCATTCTCTTTGTCATTTCCATTTTTTCTCTTCTCTCTCTCCATGTTATGCATTCGTATGTACATACAAATAAATACATACACTACCTACTTACCTACCTATTGACTACTACAGGATAATGTAACGATCTGTAGGGATACAAACTCTATTTGTAATGTCTTGTCATCATTTGTGTTTATCTCTTTAGTCAATCTTCCGCTTGTATTTATGTCGTCGTCACTCAATTCTTATTTAGCACCTATTCTCCATCTGGATGTTGTACAGACACATATTCCCGTTGGGAAAATCCCCTTTTTTCTTCTCGACTAACTTTTTTTTGACTCCTTCTTTCATTCCGTATGTTCTCTTTCTCTCTCTCATCACTCTCATCACTTACCTTGCCACACACTTCTCCACTAACTCAAACTGTAAATGTTCATAGTGTGACATAACAGAGCAGTTGGCATGATTCCCCATTCCTTTTTATCTGATCCCCATATCTCCGTGAAATATTTCTAACCATACATACCTACTACTTACTACTCATTCAGTTTTTTTCTTTCGCCTAATTATCCTTACCTACTTACTGTTTCACTTGTACTTATATTTTATTATACATAACTACTAACTACTTTGTACTAAATGTAATAATGTCTTGCAATTCACATCTGTAGCTATCCCTCTCTTCTTCGTCCTACTACTTTACTACTTAAAATACTTATATTATTATTACGACTGGCTACTGACTACTTTATTTCTTTAGCCAGAGAAGTACACTGCTAATGTTTCGTGTAACTCTTTTTTTTTCAATTTGTCTTCCCCTTGTACAAACTTTCATATTCCTTCTTCTGTCTGTTGTATATGTAGTTCTACTTATCCCCAAACTTTCAAGATGATACAATACAAACAAACTTCCAGTAGTTTTCCAATAACATTCTAACCTATACGATTGCAGATTCTAATCAGAACAGTCAGACTACAACTACAAACACTTTTACTATAATAGAAAATTTCTTCTATTCTTCTTAGATCGTGTTTTCTACGAACATTGAACTGTAATTGCCAAAAACTTTGCAGTATTTTGTCATCACTACTTTTCACATGCACTACAGTCTCCTCATTCAATCACCATACGTTTCACATCTCCGCAGAACTTAAGATTTTCTATAGATATACCTACTTACTATCTATAGCAATCTCTCTACTCAATATTTATTAGACTTTTTTTGGTATAGTTAATCAGTGCGCTTGCAATAAATATTAACGTATCTTGTACACATTGTGAAGAATGTGAGTAAAAATCGAAGAATGTGTAAATTACCAGTTGTGTTTGTGGATGTGTTTTTGCTCAGTGCTCTAGTTTTACGTGCTTTGGCCATAGATATTTTACTTATGCATAGCATTTCCGTGACAAGTACACAGTATACGGTTTTAGCTGGATTTAATCCACCAGACTATAATAATATTTGTGCGAAAGGGTGTTCTACTTAAAATTCTAGACGTATTGTCTCCTATAACTTAGGCACACAATACGCTTTTTTCTCTTCTTGTAGAGAACCCCTATATTCATATTGTTGTAAAAGTATTAGTGTAGGAAGGTTGTGCAAAGTCGCAGCTTTCACAGCATCACATCGTATCGTCGCATGCTCTTCACTTTCACTTTAGCTGAGTGAGTTGAGTGTAGCGAAAGTAAACTATGTACTAAAGATAATTTATAGCCTGTCCTAGTGAAGACACTAGAAGCCCATCTTTCTCTTTTTCACTCTTCTTTGTGTAATGTAATGAACTGTGCATAGTTATCTTTAGTTAGACTAATGCAAATCGTTGTGAGTGGGGAAGAGTGTAATCGTGCTAATGTAATGCCCAGAATACTTAGAAGATAGTTTATATTTATTTGATAAACATCTTCCCCCACAAATACTAATGCATTCGATACTTTGCATAAATTAAATATCTCATTTTATCTTAAACTTACACCTTGATCCTATAATATTTCGTAAAAGTTTTTTCGATTGGATTCAATTTTAAAGAAAATTCTTTTTGTAACTATCAGTGAGTCATGTGGATTTGATCTATTTGAAGTGTAACTGTAAAATGCTGATGATTCTGATCTGTACATGTAGCAGTAGTTGTATAGGTGGCAGTATTAACCGTAACACTAATGCAAATTCCCTGGAATGTAAATTGTGAAATGTAGATGGAAAGCACCTTGTGGAAATGGAATGCAAAAGCAGCGTAGCTAATTCCCCACGGGTCACTCAGCGATTTCATTTTCATTTGTTTCCTAGTATTTAAATAAAATATTCTAAATAGGAGATTCTGTGAGGATATAGAAGTGTCTGTGTGTGTCTATCTGCGTTGACAGTTTCTATCCCCGTGTACATAATGTATGGATGGCAATTTAGAAACTTTCCGTTTCATCCCGATTTATAAGTCTTTGTATTGTGTTTTGTGGAGTGTCGAGTGTGCTTATAGATAGTACATAGGGATTTTAGTTGATTAGAGAGAGAGGTAGGAATTAGAAGGTAGGGGTATAGTCACTGTTGGGCATATGTCTACACTATTCAAGCATTCGTCGGCCTCCTGCTTTCGTAATTCGTGTAATGGGTTCTGTTATACGAGTGAGACGGTGTGCTATCTCTCGTAGAAGCTAATGTAGAATACGTGCCAATTCGACTGTGACTAACGTGCTAGACACAATTGAAATGAATAAATGAATTAAAGGTACTTATTAGCACCGCACCGGCTGCAGCACTCCTTTCTCTTCTGATGTGAATCAGTCAGTTGCGTTGCGTTGAGTACTTTTACTTATTTTACATACTAAAGATTCCTCATCCTCCACCTCTGCCTAATGCCAGTCTGTTGTGCACTCTGTTTTGTTCTCTCTCTCTCTCTCTCTCTCTCTTCTATAGCGCCCGCCCGCTTCGACTTGAGTAATTAGCCTAATTGACACGATCAAATTCAAATACAAAATCCCTGATTTTCATACTAATAAGAATGGAGGTAAGCGGGAGAAGTGTAGTATATTTTAGCAGCAGCCTCTGAAATGCTATTACTTTGCATAAGTGAGTTAAGGCTGAGCGCAGCCTGAGCAACATCGGCAATTTAGCCTGTCTCTACCTTAGCTAAAATATAAAATAATTTACAAGATTCCTTAGGTTGCTTTTCAGTTGGTTGTTTTTGTATAGGAAGGAAAATTATTATTATTTTCTGACTATAGACACAGATAGAGAATACAGATTTTAGTTGTTGACAATTGCAATTGATAATTTGATGAAGTTTAGCTATTTAGTTTATTATTGGTTTATCATTAAATTACTTTCCTATTGCATTAGCATTGTGACGTGTTATGGTTATGTTGTCTAATGACTTGTAAGGATGTTATGCACATGGAAGTAGTGAAATATTATTATGTGTGTTTATACTAAATACTAGACACTCTTTGACTTTATTATAACTATTTTGAAGGATAGGAAAGTTTGAGAATAGTAGTCTTTATTAATAGTAGTGTCTAGGTCTTCGTTATTGAATTTGATTGCTAGAATTCAGTCCTTCTACATGTGTAGGTTTAGCTACACGTTTTTCTGACCGTATTATTTAGTGGCTTTGGTAGTTAGGACTTAAGCAAATATGTTGTATGGCTTTTGTTGTGCTAATAAGCTTTCCTATTTAGTAAACATTAGCTCAACTACAAACTAATGTTCCTTTAGCATGCTTATTATGAAGCCTGAATGAAATCACGGTTGAAATTCCTCTATTTTCTCTTGTGCACAATAATAACTCACCAACTGTTCTCTTTCTCTACTTCTGGAGCAGGGCAGTGAGTGTGAGTGGTGGAGAGGATTTGTGCATTACTGTGAATGTTGGCATTACTTTATAGTATGATAAATTCTCCGGTGTATGGTGCAGTGCTATGCGGTGTGCTGTGGTTAGATGGAATGGAAATTAATTTCACATGTCATTGTTAATGTCAGTGTTAAATCGGGGCCAGGGAAGTTCTGTTCTAAAAACTCATGACAGATAGAACGGAGCTGAACTGGAAGGAAGCAGATGCTTCATCTGCCCAATTATTTCACATGATGCTCTATAGTCAAAGGTATTGCGTGGCCGTGGCCTATGTGTGTGACTCACATGGAAATTGGTAATTAGTTCTTGATGTGACGTTGATGTGTATTTCTAGTATTCTTCTCCTATCCTAACTATGTTTATTACAAGTGTGTGTACTACAATTATCAAATCGTAGATGTAGATAACCCATAATATTTTACGCTAAACATCATATAAACATTTACAATCAACATGGACTGACTGTTTTATTCCTATCATTTTTATTGTCTGCGAACAAAATGATTTATTTTACTAAGACATACTACTACTGACATGATAAAATATACATCCGTACAGACTATTGGAAACAAAATGAACATTAAAGAGTATGGGAAATTGGAAATGAACTACAAGAACAACAAATTCAATCCAACTCGACATAAGACACATATGAACAATATTATTCTCTAGGTAGAATAAGCAAATCCAATAAATAACATTTAAGTCGCAATGACTGAAATGCCATGCCAAGAGTTTGAGAGTATGTTAAAAGTAAGTTATTAAACATGAAAATTCTCAACGTATCTCAACGATACAATGTCCAGTGTTTCTCCTCGAACCATATTTACTGTCCTTGTCAATGTCCTGATCATCTGTTTTCAATAAATGTAGCTATCTTTAGTGCAAATGTAAATAGTTTTCAGTTGAGTGAAGTGATCTCCTTATGTCACATGTCCTGTCCTTTACCATCCTACTTTTGTACTATTTATATTAGTGTATAGCATTCACTTACTGTCGTGTAATAAGCCAAAAGCCAAATGTATCTATATACTAATTGTACACGTATATAAAGATTCGCAATAAGCACACGAGCTAAAAATTAGTGCTTTTCAGTAATCGTGCACATTTGCAAATATATTTTGGTGTATCTGTGATTTGTGCTGTAAAAAAGTGCAATGAAAGAGACACGGCTCTTATGACACCATTAATTATCCTTTGGTCTTAAGTTGCGGTTTTAATTGTACCATTAATTATTATTAGCAAGTGTTCTTATGTCATAGGAATTGGCTATAATAGTGTGTACTAACTCTGAAGAGTTTATTTATTAGCGAGTAATAACTGTGTTCCAGAGTGTTAGCGTATTATTGTAGTAAAAGTGTTTAGAGTGATAGTAGTAACATACTATGACTCTATTATTATTATTATTATTCTCTCTCTATGGTGTGTGACGCTTTATCTGTGAGTATTGCAATGCGTAATGTAAAATTTCCACTACTTACTCTCTAGGTCTTAATTATTATGACTAAATGTATTCGTAACTGTTAATTACTAGCTCTAGAGTGGAAAAAAAGGCAGTGAAAAAGCGAAAACATTTTGACATGTTATGTATTTACAGATGTAAGTAAGTAAGTATGGTGGGTACGAAATGTTGCAAACTACCAAAGTCAGTTACCCACGCCGCTCATTGTCAGCTGGCTGATTTGATCGAGATTTTTAGTGTTCATTATGATGATGTATTTTGCTGTTAAATGTAAATGGAAAGAAAGTTGTTTGAAAGGCTGGGAGAAAGGTGCTGTGCCTTGTGCCTCTATAGTAATTGTGATTGAAAGTGCAGTGTGTTCTCTATTCCCTGTTGCAATTAGAAGTGAGAGCTTGTTTGTTACGTTGTTGTTGTTTGTTTTCTATTTGTTCCCTTCCTGTGGGTTTCTCTCTTTTCTGTTGGCCACTAAAAACCTACTCTGACTCTGCGTTCTCACAAAACACAAGCAGATCTATGTAAAACGAGTAGATTGGCCTTGTGGTAGCTGCAGTAAGCACATGTAGGATTTTCTAATGGTTTTTTATTAGTGCAGTGTAGTGTATAGAGTAGAGTAGTTGTGTGTAGTAGTTAGTTGCTCTGACTGTTAGTTTGTGTATTAGGTTGTGTAGTGTCGGCTGTGACACTGTGACTCTCACGGTAAGCCGAAGAAAAGCCAACGTAAACAGAGTAAAGAGTAGAGCTAAAGCCTCGGCAAGCCAAGTCAGATGATTATAAATGTATGTAGTGTTGTTGAGTAGGAAGCGTGGCGAAAGCCCATTGTGTTGTGTAGTAGATAGAGGCAAGCAAGAAGAGCTATTGGTAAAAGGCGGCCTGTGAGCTCTTGTGCTCTCTGTCTGTCTGTGTGTGTGAAAGTTGAATGATGAATGAGTTAGTTGGAATGTTTGTTTTCTCCTTTGAGCTGAGGAAACTATACGGGCTGTTGAATTGTTTGATTTAGTACAAGCTGGACTTCCGCGGCCTATCTCCCCGAGGAAGAAGCACGCCACATAGCTCTGACCAGGATGACGTCGGAGGCGGAGGAATGGGGGACTCCAAAATCGGCGGTGGCTCTTCATCTGATGGGTCCATGTGACAGTTTGGAATGGCCCGAAGGGCCAAACAGGATGGACGCAGGACCCGAGTCTCATTCTTGCTCTTCTAAGTTGACACAAAGAACTTTGTAGCATCGAAACCAAACCAAACCGACCGAACTGAACCGAAAACAGAGAACATAATAGAGAACGGAAGAGGAAAGCAAAGAAAATCAGGGCAACCAACCAAATCACACCCGAACTGATTTACTTCAAATGCACGACCATGTACAGACGTCAAACTCCACTTCAAACAACATCATCCTTCGACATTAATCGAGCACATTCTACTCTGGCTCCATCCTACTCTCCAGCCACAGTATACACATCAGTCTCTTTAATGTCTCTGTATGTGTAGCCATGCACTGAGCATATGTGCAAATATTATGGAGCTCTATTCTGTCTAACCACCTAATAGAATCCATAGTAAGTAAGTAACTATTAATATGCACATGAATCTTTGCTCCCTCCTTCCTCAGTCCCACTCTATTCTCTCCGCGGTTTGGGATTTGGATTCGCTATGAAGATTCTCCGGAATTGTAGTAGAACGGCAATATGTACAAATAACCACTACTTTAGTTATCAAATCAAACAAGGGCCTATAATAATAGAGCTTCCATCTTCTCTACTGCCCCAAATAACATCCATCATCACATCATCATTCATATAAATACAAAAGACTCTCCATCATTCCGTCTATTCTATCGTAGAGCAATATTATGTAAGTAAATGTAAGAGTACTTGATGGTCTTCCGACGACTTTCATCTACGTTTCGGAGATGTTCGTATCTATATAGAAATTATGATGTGAGCCAACTAATAATCTAAAGTATTGTAATAACAACATAATATTTGTAATAATATACTTACCTTATGAGTAGCCTAATGTCATCTAGCTATCTATACATATATTATATAGGAGAGTGTGTAGATTCATAAAACCTCTCTGTCTGTCTACTCTTCTAATATGTATATAGTGCACGGAGATGAAACGACATTTTTCATCCCTACTCCCAACATCTGTAGTACGTGCAAGTGAGTTCGTAAAGCATACGTTCCGCTCTGGGAGTATATTATATATTGTATATTTATAGTGTGGTGTGGCTTTTTGACAATCCCCATCAACATCAAGATATTTATGGTTATGGCTTCTTGTCTCAGCCCAAGTTATATAAGTTGAAGTTGAGTGCGAGGAGCTTAAGGCAAGGCAAGGTGCCTATTTAAGGAAAGGCGTTGCAAAGGCGCGATTTAAGTCAAGTGCAACCTCACTTCACTGTTATGTTGAAAGGAATCATAACGGGAAAATCTCTTTCACTCACTGTATTATTGATGATCTTGGTCGTAGCTGTAATGCGAATGATCTGTCTACTCACTACTACTTTCCTTTCTTTTCTCTCTTTCACCAGGAAATCTATGTACTGGTTCTAGCTTTATTTTCTCTATAAATTCCTTTAATGATTTCCTGATCTCTCTTTGCTTTCTCTCTTCTACACATGCATCTACATTCATAATAAATTATTCTTTATTCTCTCAATCTACTAACAATATATATGTGGAATGTATATATATATACCTCGACGACTTTTCTGTGAGATGAGAAAAAGTTAAGGTATAAGGAGAGCATTTTGTTCCTTACAGAATAAATTTAACTTTTTTTTGTCAGAACATAAGATCAATTAGATAGAAAGTCAAGTCCCTTAACCATAACAGTGAAGTAGAAAGTCTATAATTTTTATTGGGCTCTTTGCCTTCTGTAAAAACGAATATCATGATGTTATATAGGATGTCTTAAAGTTCGTACTATAATAATGACATCTTTTACCACACTATATGAACTAGACTAAGATCTAGTTCAAAGAAAGTTTCTACTGCAATCGTCAACTGTCGATAAAGATTATTTTTAAAGCAGAAGTTGCTAAGATCACTTGATAAGATCAAAAATCGACAGAAAGCTTGAATGGACTGTCAATGTATAATCCTGCTGTTCGTCACTCAGAGAGCGCAGCTAATGTAACGTCAACATCAAATGAGTTTATTAGTCAACTAAACTTTCCCCATCCACCTCATCACAGCCAAGCAACTCATAATGACATGACATCCATTTCCATTGGAATTTCAGTGAAAAGTTCTAGATCTTATTATAGGGCTAGTAAAAAAAGTTCAAGTTCTTACGTTTCCTTTGCTCGTGTCTCAGAGAGTGGAATATATTTAGTGAGTGGATGTCTTGGTTGTGAGGTAGTGCTTAGGTAATCTAGTTTAATTCTAGTGAGATGCAGAGAGACAAGACAAGTCGACTAGCAGTAATAGAAAAAGAGTGAGTCAGTCAGCTAGTCATGCTCATCCATTTATTTAACCTGTCCCCGGTTGAAAATTAAGCTCAATTGACGACAGATAAAATGACTGACGAGACAAGTTCTTATATCATTAAAGCCTCTCATCTGATACGATTTGACTTACCTGCAGTTACGTCTCTTTATAGACATTTATTCTGTAATTCCGTAGAGAAGGACTTGATAGAAAAGAAGTCGTCAGCTACGATGCCACTTTCTGTCTTTTCGAGAAAATAGCGAATTTTCTCTCTTTTCTCTGCCCGGCTCTGAAGAGGTAGAGAGATGAGCTCTATTTCCTTTCGCCTACGACTACCAGCAGTAGATATTGTATTACAGGCAGAGCCAACTCACTTTCGCATTGCATTACATTAGCAGAGCTGAGTTGTGCATCAATCAATACGTGTACTTCAGTTCACTAAGGACTGCTAAATAGAACAAGAGCTTTTAACGTCAAAAGATAGAAGAGAGTCTTCCTTTTTCATTCACTCAACTCTGTCGACCTCCTCTTGTTCTCTATCTATGTACATTTATTATTCATTCACTGAGCAGATCTTTCATTTCATTTGATTGCATTAGTTAAATGATGATGATTCTTCGTCTTTCTCTCTCTCTTTCTCTCTCTCTCTCTCTCTGCTAGCTCAACTCTTCAATTGACATAGATACCTATGCATGCTTTACTTACTGACATCACATTACATTAGCCAAACTAAGCCATGCTAACTAATAGTATTTCAATTCATACATTACTAACTAGCCTACAAAGTAGGCCAAAACAAAAAAGACACTAGATGATATCGTAACTACTTATTATAGCTAGCTAAATGTAGAGCCTATTTGTTCACTGAACGACAAATAAACGAATTTCTACATAATTCGTCTAGCCATTTATACTAGCAAATACAAATACACACAAGTTGTTAACTATCTAAAAAATAGGCCATACAAATAAATAAGACATTTACAATAATAAAAAATATAGGTCAGGTTCTATAAAAGAACAGCTTCCTTATCAGGATTCTTAATATGAATGCAGCTTCATTATAACAATTTAAAATATGAATTCGTCTCATTAGAATTTTGAATTTTGAATTTTTTAGTGATGTTTCATTGGTGAAAGTTTAGTGAAAGTAGCTAATTTCCATATCAGTGCGTACGCATTAATAAACAATAGGTTTCTTTGAGGAAATGATTTTTTTTGAGTAAATGGAAATTGTGTCATTGTGATGTTGTGTTAGTTATCTACATACATGCGAGTAGAAGTTGATTTGTACTCGACTGTTGTGTAACTAAATGGGAGTGAAAGGAAGGAATAGCAATACTGATACGTCCCACTCGAATGCGACTTGGAAGAGAAGGACGTGGATGGTGGAAATAATGACTAAAATGGAAAAGAAATGACTAATGATAGGCGACAAGTGTAAAGAGTTCCCTCCAGAAAGGGTTGAAGGGAAGTGAAAGGAGTTTAAGGCAAGAGCCGGAATTGATTAAAAGGAAAGAGGCTGCGCTCTTCTGATTTATGAGTTTAACATACATAATATTATGTATTATTTGGTACAATATTATATGTCATTATGGATATAGCTATATTATACAAGTAATTCTATACACATTCATAATAATACAATATATGTATGTATAGACATAGATTTATAAACTATGCATCCAAATACATAATGTTATTATAATACTGATATCCAAATGACTATTATCATTTATCAGGTAATAATCATAAGGAGATATTGCAAAATGCCACGTTATAAATAACGCATATTATACTCAAGCGGAGGTAAATAGATATTTACCTTATCGCATAGCTAAACAATCTATATGTAACATATTGCATATATACGTGAACCTACTAAGTTATAAATAGATGTAATCTTATTCTACTGGTTAAGGATTAAATATTCTATGAATAGAGATAACTACTATTATATTATGTGTTGTACTTAAGGCTAGAAAAAGTCAATGGAAATGAAACCAATTGACATTTAAGAGTATATATAATAATAATGGATAATAATGTTATATATATAGATAGTATTGTGTGTGTAATTATTATCGCAAAAACCATGTGCAAGGAATTCGAGTGCACATTTATAAATTACGGATGCATCTTGTTACTTGTTTGCATAAATCATTGTATATTATCGTGTAATGTTAGATAGAGATATTATTATAAAGTTACAGTTATAAGTTGTTGTTAATAATTTAGGGGCTAAATCTTGTACGTAAGTACACTAAAGATAATGTTAAGTATAACGGAGCTAAATCCTGACTGAATATTACCTACTGACCTCAACGACACAATCAACTCCATTATTCTAAAAAATATTATGTATGTATAACAGCATTTCTCTTACTCTTATTAGAAACTGTAGTTAAGTTAAGGATTTTATTATGTTACTCATTGTGTATATACAATTAAGATGTTAAAGATGAGACGCGGAGAAAATAATATGTCATAGTTATCTAGTCGTTTTCCGTGTGGTTTTTCTGGGGGAGTGTAAGAATCGTTATAAGAATTACTCTTGTTAACCTTTTCATTTTGAATGTACTAGTTATTGGGTTTGAAGAAATATGTTAAGACGTTGGTTAAGTATATGTAAAGATAATAATTGTGGACGTTAAAATATCCATAGAATTGAGATTAATAAAAATTTAGGATGTCGATTGCATATTGTGGTGTTAGGCTGTTGTTTAGAATTTAGTTATAGATAGAAGAGGTGTAGAAAGAGAACATTTAATGGTACATTACAATTTCTGATAGTTGTGAAATGGTTGAAAACACAGGCGTGTGACACGTCGTCGTGTGATCTATGTATATTTCCACAACCTCTCCTCTCCAACATAATAATATGATACTATTTGTGAGATTGTGCAAAAACATTTCATAATAATAACTGAAGGAGTTATAAATCTGAAGAAGGTCCGCCCTCTTAATTAAATTGATACTGATATATTCTGTAGAACTAACATAAATAGGATAGGAAAGAAGAAAAACACCCTAAATTGCAGTTATTGCCATATATGTACAGATATTTACATTCATTACATGCCGGCAAATCTTCCACTCACGGAAAAACGAGCTATTGGAGAACAACAGATATACTTATGTTATAATATACTTAAGTTTGGTGATCAACATCAAATAGACAAATCAAATATAGGTATATATTAGCTATATAAGTCCTATATGTACACAGGCATAGCTATATAGCTAGGATATATTAAGCAGAATAGAGTTTTGGTGTTCCTATATAATTCTGTGACTCTTTGTAAAAATAAGATCGTACAATGTGTTAACTTTAACGTATCTGTCTGTACAATGTACCATCATGGGTACTGATCATACAGGAAATGTTGAATCAATCTATCTACTATTGAAAATTGCATTAGTCTTAAGGTTTGATATTTGTGTGGATAAATAAATAAGGAATCGGAAATGTAGGCACTGCTGATCATGCAGTACAGTAGCTATATAGGTACACAGAAAGCTATAGATATCCAATCTATTGTCTACGTACTAAATTAGAAAACAAGGTAGAATTACGAGCTATGACTTTCACCCTCTGGAGTGAAGTCTTTTCTCCTGACGCGACAACTAATAACTACCTTTACTGATCAATGTAATTATTACACTGACTATTAACTAATAGAATACTGTAGCTGTACTAAATAACAACCATCAAATGATTTTTGATGTTAGACATCGTATTTGTATTCAAGTACAAGTAAAAAATACGTTTTTAAATAGACTAGATGTCCTAGACAGGTAGAAACAGAAGTTGTTGACTTATAAGACCGAGCTAATTACTTATTACTAATTACAAATCCAAATAATCGAACAGCAAATACAAGTTTTAGTATATCGCGTGTATTTACAATTAATCTACTAAAAATCTCCTTGTAAAATCCTTTTAAATGTGTAGAAAGCCTCGAAGTTTTAGTTTTAGTCTTGCATATTGGCATAAAGTGTGTATATAGAGTAGGTAGATATCAAATATCAGTAATTACCAAAGCCAACCAGTACCTGTGCAAAGAGGGCGGGTGAGAAAATAGCTATGCAATCTTAGAAAACCTATATTACTATCTGTTATTAGGCAATATAGGAGGAAATCATGTATTTACCTGTTGTAAATAATTTCATTGGAAAATGCATTTAGCCCGATAGGAAAAAGGAAATGTTGTGTAATAAAACAGAAATATATGTGGTAGGTAGTCTATTATTAGTCCGTGGTGAATTTATTAGTTGCAAGAAGTATTACAGGATTATTCTTTATAAGAGTCAAGAATGAAGGAAAATAGCTGAACCTCAAAAGTGAAAATCAAAAAGAGGACTGTCTTAAAGATAGCTCATTACATTCCAAAAATGGTGAAAAGATAAAAGAAGAGCATTTGTCAAGCTTGATATTATATAGTTGATATATTCTGTAAAATAACGACATATGCAATCAAAGTTAACCTGCTGCTGGCATGGCTTGTACCTTAGTCTACGAGGAAAGATTCTGGCAAAACTGCTTAAAATGAAATCAACTGTGTAAATTGAATTGTTTGTTAGAATTTCAAAGGTGAAGGAAATAATTTAAATGATTTTTCGCTTTGGAGGGTGTTTGATAATATTTTCAGGCTAGAAGCAACTTCCTATACACTTTAAAATGAATGTAATCTATTCGGAAACTTATGTAGTGTCTGTTTAGGAAGCTACACTAACGGTTCTTACAATTAGATAATAGTGAAGACACTGTGAAATGTGAATATTATAATAAATATGTACTACTATCTGAAACCAAAAGGAGGAAAAAGGGTATAACTCGACAAAGTTCACTGTACTACACAAAATACATTAATTGGAAAATATACTTTTAACAAGGAAGTTTCATAATATTCGATGATATTAAAAATAAGTGGATGAACTAGTTCTATTTCACATATATTTACCTTTCTCACCGTTGTTGTTAGCTTTTCTCTGCCAATTTTTTCATTTCTCCTCGATTAAAATCTGTCGTTGTTGTTTCTTGAGCTGATTGTAAGATTGTAGTCTGTAATGAAATGCATATCGGTTTAATTGTACTCATTGCTTGGACTTTGCATTATGTGCTGTACCTAACTTTAAATATGTACCTAATCGTCTTTGTCATAATAAATGTGTCATACTTATATACCTAATTAATTAGTGTCTAATTAGTGCACATTTTGTCCGATTCATTAAACTGAAGGCTTTAAATGTGCCATGCATTTGTGTGTAGAAAAGTACCTATAAATATTCTCTATTTATGCTTTCGTTTAATTTGTGTGTGAAAAGTGTTATTTTGTCAAAAGAAAATTAATTTTGTGTTGGAAGCGTCTTATATTATTTTGTTTTCATACATTATGTGTATTATGTGTCACATTAAATAGTTACTTAATTAGGTTTGTTGTTGTGATTAAAATTCCTATTCGCGAAATGCTCGTTTTATTTTCGAATTCGTAGTTATAACTTGTTAAAATTATGTTTTACCAGTGTGATAGTGATAGAATTGAGTAAGTGGGAGACAGCTAGAGCTGCAATATGCAATGTAATTTAAGGGAAAAGGAAGCAAATGCGGTGTAATTTGGATAATATGGTGTTATAATCTATAGGCAGTTATATAATATAGGGAATTATTATAATGCGAACGTATATCTGTATCTGCGTTCTGTCTAATATCCTTTTATATTGTATTTAAGTGATTAGAGGATGTACGTATTATAGATGTTTTCACAAAGAATTCGACTTGTACTGTGTATATAAGCAATGTATATCTATCTACGTATTGTTAAAGTAGGAGACGGGAAATGTCTACAGCCAGTTGTTAAACATGTAATAAATGTAGTTAGGAAGAATTGAACTATGAATGTGCAGTGCAGACATCAATATGATATTCCTATGCTTAAATTAATGTTACTAGCTCTGATATATTCCTATAATCTACAGATAAATAAATATACTACAAGATAATCAATGTACTGCTAATTAGTTATGTACGTACATTTAGCGTCTGTTGTCTAGCTGTTTTTGCTTTAAAACATGTTAATCTTTAATTTATAATCCAACGAGGTTATTAAAAGACAAGTCAACGAATTTTATTACACGTGATAAACAAACTATAATAAAGACAAGAAACTATGTCGGCAAAATCTCATTCGCTATCATTATTATCATCTATTACCAAAAACTCACATTAATCCACTACTAAACAGCCCACAAGCTAAATAAGATAATCAAATACATGGTTAAAAAGTTTGCCACACTCCCAGAACTTTCAATTTCCGTTTCAGTGTAACAAATATTATTTTAAATGACCCAATAAATGCATAATAGCAATAAAATTATGTTTTAAGTATGTGAAAAGGTCATGGTGAAACACATTTGGGTTAGGAACAACATTATTATTTAGAAATTATTCAGGCTTTTTTCTATTTGAATTAGTTATAGCTACCGTTTACTATTTCACTGCCTAAGGAAACTCTTCGAGTTCATAGAAAATTATTCTTCTAAGCTTCTTTCAGGGTCGGATTTACTATATCTCAAGTACAGATTAGATTCCAATAATTCGTCCATGTAAGGAGGGCCTTTATAGCGTCTATGTCTCTTTGTGGCTTGCTGAGGCTCACCTTCGGCAAAGTCAGTCGAATTATCTCGCTCACTATCTTCGCTTTCATTTTCTTCCTCGATTCGTCCCTGTCTTCTGGGTTTAGGTCTTCTGGGTGGCTGTCTGTTTTCAGATAAAAGATCATTTTCACTTTCTTCGCTTTCAGACTCCGACTTTGATTCTAGGACGACACTTAATACTCTGCGTGAAAACTCTTCTGGCCGATTTAGATCTTCATTGTATTGACTTAGCTGAGATGTTTCCTGACTGCTTTCATTTGGATCTTCCGCATCGTCTTCCTCGACCACTGGAGAAAATCCTTCGCTCTGTGATTGATTTTCCTGAATCAAACAGTATAAATTGAAAGAGACTAACCCAGTAATACCCCACCAATATATTTAGCGTTTAAATGTCGTTTTACAGTTTCTGTGCGCGAATGTGCGTCATGTAATTTTGTTGAAGCAGTCCGTTTGCTAAATGTAGCAGAGGAAGTTGAGCCCTTCTTTTTTGAGAAAACGCTTCCAACTATTCCCATTTTATCCAAAACTAATGGCTTCACTTTTTCATGGAGGAGACAGTAAAATATGAGGATGAAGACGCCCTACACAAAACCACATCAAAAACCTCCCATGATTTTCTATTTCCTAAACAGTAGGTACCCACTCATAAATGCTTTTCATTTATTTTGCCTTCATTGGCAATTTTATGTTCAATCAAAATTACCTGTAACGAATTAGCAATAGTAAAGATATATGAAAAGAAGTGAAAAGACGGGTCATCTAAAAGTGTAAAAAACGCTGTTATCCATGTAAGACCTAATAAGACGGATAAGGCACAACATCCTTGAATCCATTTTCTGTATTAAACAAAGTTATTTATATAATTTTGATTATAGCAAGCTTTACTGTAAATATCATAATTGTTTTTATTGATCTTAAACCTGTTAGACTTGATTTGACTAAGATTTCTGAACTTGGATGTCTGCTGCTTGAGAACTGTCCTCATTGTTAACACCATCACAATAAAATTCCCCTGTTCACAATAATTTTCCAATAAGATTTGAGGGGGGAACTTAACCGTCAACCTTACAGTATGCTGATTCCTATAGTGTTTAAAATATAAGTAAAAGGATTCACTCACGAATAAAATCACAGCCACAGGTCCCATAAACGCCCAAATGTAATCTCCATTCAACCAACAGCTACAATAGCGGATTTAATGTTATGATTATAATAGGAAATAGTTTTAGCATAATTAATTATTCCATAATATTTTTCTTACTACATCTCTCCACCATAAGGCTGCTCTCCAACTCCGTAGCCAATTCCGACAGTGATTGCAACGGGAATGAGCGGAAAAGAATAAGCTCCTATGGTATAAAAAGGCAGATAGTTTTTCCCTGAGTCAAAGATAAGGACCACCATTCGATACAAGTAGAAGCCTTGAACAGCCATCCAGCCAAATGCGGCCAGAAAGATGTAATGAGTGATTATGCCAACTGCTGTACAGCCAACCTACAGTATTCCTTAGATTCGGTTAATAGATATCAATAGCAAATCTCTGTTTTCAAACTTTTATTGCTTTTACCTGGTTTAAAAAGAAATAGTTTCGGTCCACTAGGAGGAGGAGAAGAAGATTTCCAATAATTAAATTCACACAAAGATGTTTCGTGATCGTTGTTCGCTCTCCGTGCAAAACTTTCATTCTCGACAAGATCACAAGCGTTGCAATCAAACAAAAAATCGATAAAGGCACAAGGATCAGGGTAATGATTTCTAAGCCCTGGTCTTTTCCCTGCAAATAATGAATTGGCAAGTTAATAAATTTTCGAATAATTGTCACTTACAACACCAAAATATAATCAATTAAGTTAAGCTACTCACAATGTAGCCATGTACATCAGTCAAAACTGCGAAAGCAGTTAAATGATTACATTCACAAACTGTTTCTTGAGAATTAGATGGGTCTTGGAGCTTCATGCAGCCATTTGTCGACCATAGTCTAAGAAGAAAACGAAGAAAACTTTTAAAGTCATGAGAAATGCAGAAACACTGCAATATAATGCGGTATCTATTTTTACTTACAACGAAGCTGTGTCCCAATAGACACATTTTGTTTCACCAAGAACATATTTTCTTTCCTCCCCTGGGTGCAATTTTCGTCTGAAATCAGTGCGAGCTGCTCCTATAGCCTTCACTTCATGAGCAAACTTTACTTGAATACCCTTTTCTGAACAAAGTGAACAATTTAGGAAAAGTGCTACCTACCTAGCTGGTATATATACATATATTCATGATAGGTATGATGGTATGAATGAATGTAGAAAGGTACCCGTCGCCAGTCGTCTAATATCATCATTTGGAAAGGTCAACGAAATAACTTTTCCATTAAATGTTTTCATTGAACTGCCTTCTTTACCTGATCTGTATATTTAAAACATTAATTTAGTAAATTCCATCATAAATGTTACTTTCCGTGTGAGTGAGAATTAAAATAAAAGTATTTACCCCTTGAAATTAGGTGCAGTGAGTTTATTCACGTATTTTGATTCCATTATCATGCCGACAAATTCTACATCTTCTTGCTCAAAACGTGGATTTTTAGGAATTTTTATATAAGAGGAATCGGATTCTGCAGGGAATTTAAGAGCTTCTCGAGCAGTCTTTTTTCTCGCTCCTAAAGTCACAATAAAACCATCGACATCACTAACAATCGGATTCACCGTTTTCCGGTAATATCCGTCTCTGGCTGTGTTGGATATTTCAGTCTTGCTCTCCTCTGCGAATTGGAACAGGGTAGTCTCTACTGATGAAAACAAGCTCGTTGCTGTTGTTGATCTGCTTCGCTGTAAACATTGTTACCGAATTCATAATCTCATGCATAAAACTCTACAATACAAGAGCACCTTTTCATACAATAACACTGATTTTAAAGATTCTATATATTTTCATAGAAATAATTCATTTGAAATCATTTAGTGAAAATTGTGCAACTCACAGAATCCAATTGTGTCCAGGGTCCACTTCTCGCTATGAGATTTCCCAAAACTTCAATAGCTTCCGTAGTTTTACTTTCTCTCTCATTAAAATCCGCACTGGGTGAGTTAACCGCATTTACAACAATGCCATTAATTTTTGCTATATCATGACCAAAATATTTTGCTCCTTTGGAACCTAGTGAATCCTGTTGAGTTGTAGTTACCAAGTTTCTTAATTCTATCAAAACTTCTCTGTCCTTCTTAGTCGAATTTGGCCCGAATACATTCTAAAAAGATTGTATTAATTTTTGAGATTTTTCATTATCTCAATGATAAAAATGATGATAAATAATGACGATCTTTCTCATAAATATTGAGATAATATTATTAAAAAGTAGTTATAAATTTTGGTATCATTCTAACTGGTGGCTGAAGATTTTTTCTTACTCTGTTGTAATTGTTTTCAATATCCTGTAAGTCCTGACTAGTGCAATTATCAAAGTTAGGATCTTCTCCAACGAAAGTTCCATTGGAGGAGCATTGCCAAAAAGCATTTCCCCCGGATTCGGAAGTACTTGGACACTTCCCCCAAGCTGTATTGTTAGGACAAGCCTGCCATTGTGTACCATAGCTATCCTTAGCTGTACACTGATTTGATCCGGAGCATAATGATATTACATTGTTCCCAGGTGGAAGTGATTGTCCTACACTCTTTTTATCGGGGACTGTATCAAAGTCCTCTGGCATAACGGTAGTACTTCTTCGAATTCTTGCACTATTCTCGAAAATCCTATGTTGGAATTCAAAAGGTTCACAATTTCTTTGTTTTTCATTCCAAGAATTGGGACATTTTATACATTTTTCTAGACCCACTGGGTACTGCACTGACAAGCTATCAGTACAGTAACAAAGCTCAACTGGTTCATGCAGAGGTGAGATCCAGAACGTTGTCGACTGTACAAAATACTGTGGTATAAATTCTTCTAGGACCTCTGCTTTGTCATTACCAAGGTCTCCGTCGAGAATATCAATGATGGTATACTTCTCTGAATGTCTACAGAATTGTGGGCACAAAAAAGGATTGCTCTTGGATGTCGGTAAGTAGCCATGTAAAAACGGGAGTAGAGCTGTTGGTGTCCGATTATTTACTATCTGAACATACTCGTTGTTTATCGTAGTATTGCATATTTCACCGTCTTGATTAATGCGAACAGTACATTCTTCGTTGGAACAAGGTTCAATAAGTTCTTTAAGCGACTCATCACTACTCTCTTGTACATCCTCCTGCTCAAAGTAATCGTCGGAATTATCCCGCACAATTTCGAATAAATCCTGGTCAAGCATAAAGAACGACACATAATGTTCTTTATTTTTGGTGTACAATGAAAGTGAATTCCTCCCTCCCACAGAAATTTTTTCAAATTCACTCATGAAATTACAGTGAGAATCAGTAACTTTATAGAGACGAATGGGAATTTTCTGACGAAAAATTGGAACACAAATGCAGATATGATGCTGAATAGCAATAAGGTTTAGCACAGACGAAGGAAATCCCATGAAGTATTCCTAAAATTGCAAATAATCTCATTACGTTGTGAGTTAATTAACCCAAATAATCAAATTCCTTGTAATTACCTGGCAGGAATGGAAGCACTCTTTGAGGATAAGATCTGCCTTGAACAAAATATATTTAGCACTCATTTCCGACACAATCTCCTCTAAAATTCCTTTTGAATAACATCCGGCATAATAATTGTAAAGAGTATTTGAAAATCCTTTGACATTTTCAAGCCCTTCACCTTTTGCAAATATCTGTGTTTGTGGTATGGTGATTGAGCTTTGGCACAAACATAAAAAAGTAATTGCAAAAAATATTGTTCGAAGATCTCTATTCTGATGAGACATGATAATTTTTTGCTTGATTACTTTGTGTATCAACAAAACTAATACTCAAGGACTAGCCTAGCCACATGAGTACACGAGTATGTACTTGTAACAAGTATCTTGCACGGTTTTATTACACGAACTATATGCTATCACAATCACAAATGCTACTGTCATATAATGAGAGTCCGAAGAACTACTTTGGATTAATGTTTCACGTCATTATTTTAGTCAGACAGAACAAACACGCTAATTACCCCGCACTTCGTACACTATGCAAAAATGACTAGATTTTTTCAGTTTTATAGCTTAGAGTGCAATAAATAGACTTGTCTTGTATAAAGCATGCACAAATCTGGGATATGTTAAACGAGTATTCTGTGTGGATTCTGGAAGGGATTCTAAATCAATGCAGCAGCTCTGGTGTTTGTCATGACCTTAACAAAATGGGTTAGAGTAATTAAAGGAAATAAAAAAGGAACTTACAAATGAAACCTTTAGGATATGACATAATCACTTGGATGTATGTATATGAATATAACTTTTACTAGTTTTATGTTTTTACTTTTGCACAACCCCATTTGAATGTAATGAGTGGAGAGTGAATACTGATGGAAGGTTATTTATGTACGAACACCAATATGAAATATCGGCAGATAACATTTGTTGACAGTAAGTAAATGGATATTGAACACTGTTTGCTTTAGTGAGATTGCGAATATCGCTGATGCTATCTTCTTTTTTGTAACATAGTTCAGTCTACATTACTTTGCCTAAAAACTTCCCTGCAAATCATGGTTTGTACTTTGCACTGTTATGTTAGTGTAGCTAATAATTTACTTTCATGACACTGTTTATTGTTGTTAGTTTTAAGTAAAGTAAATTCGCCGAAGTATCATGCGGCACTGCAAAAATTAATACTTACCTTCGTAAGCTTCTTCACCGGCCGGAATGAGTCAGAGCATGAAAATAACTGATGAATAAGAGTATTAAGGAGTTACGCAATAATACTATATCCTATACTTTATACCCCTTTGTCTTCATGCAAACTATATCATGTGTGTCATAGGCCGGACGATGATTTAGGCCATCATTGATTAGCACAGTACATCATTCCCTATGATCATTCAATTCTTTTATATCAATAATGTCATAAAAGTAATACAAAGTTGGAGATTACTATAAATTATACAAAACAGTTAATCAATATATTTACTAAAGATGACTGTTATGTTCTGGTGTAAAGTGTGAGCACACTGAGAACATCGTACGAATGCGCTCACAGGGCTCACAGGCCAAATCGGGCCTATTTTCTACTCCCCATTGAATGTTTTTACTGCATGCTTTAATAGACCATACACATCGTTCATGTATTGTAGTGTCTTTGGTACAGTTTGTTGCAATAAAATATAACATGAAGTTAAACGGATTTTCATTAAGGAATATCTGTATTAGGATGCATGTAGTCATGATGAATCTGAACTAGATAATTATAAGTGCATATACAACTTTTAGTATAGAAAACGTAATTGGAATTCATAATCTATTTGGTTTTACTAATTGTGTTTAAATCAACTTAAATATTACAATTACCTCTCCGAATTTGTAGCCCGTAATTATTGAAATGTATACTTGATATTTTGTAATTTAAAAAAATGTTTTGGTGATATTGTGTTGAAAAGAAATATTACGAAATAAAAGGCAATAAAGGCCGGTTATTTCATAGACGGCCCGATTGCCTAGTGGCCTAATGCATATATTCTGAATAATAATTAAGCTACATAGAGCTATACATTTTGTGTAGTAACAGTAATTAATATAAAATAAGAAACTATATACACTTAACAGCAACATCTTACTTATGGAATAATTTATGAATTCTGTCAGTTTAGAAACGGTCAAGTCAACACATTGTGTATGAACTAATGCAAGTCAAGATGTTTGGTCTCTGCTTTAGCTTAGGCTAATTGTTTACTCCAGGAATCTCTAAAGAGATTTGCCGATTAAGTGCACAACAGAAGTTACTTGCTAAGACATCATTATGCGAAATGTCAAAAAAAAACTCTGCAGACTGACTTCATGGAAAGTATAATTGAATTCAGCACATAATTACTCTATATGATATACATTCAAGTGAATGTACGTAGTTGTTGGCAGTGTAACGTTATTATTGTGCGCTACAAATTCAGAACATGGACACATGTAATAGCGACACTATTATTAGCCTCTGAATATCTTTCTTGAATGGTACAAGTTGGTATAGATAATCTGTATTCGTGTTAGTTTTCGCAGCTTGTTTTGCTTATCATCAACTTATCCTCTTTTCTTTATTGCCTTCCACATACGTTTTGGCCGACAACAGCACAACACCAATCTTCTATTATCAAAGGACATTCATGTAACATAGGTATATAGTCATTTGTTTTTCCCATGAATCGCTGTCGAATATCCGTACAACTACAAGAGAGATATAGGTACCTACGTATGCAATATGAAACCCTTATTTTAAAACATACACCTACCTATATAGTTGCACCCACCGCTGTGGCTTTATTAATTCCCTTATAGCTTATTAGAACAACGTCTTGCGTCATCATAAGTTATTCCTTCATTCATTAGTCATTGCCAAATACGCCAAAAAGTGATTACATTTCAATGATAATTCTATGCATCTCTATCAAGTAGGCCCAAATACCTGTAATGTGAGAGTATTATTTGTTAGCCGCTGCAGGGTAAGTGAAACTGAGAGCGGTTATTATTATTGTCAGTATGCGCATAATTTTATTGACTAACAGCTAGTACTAACTATACGCATCAACGCATCCTGAGTATTCAAAACTTATTACAGTGCCAAATTCCTTTGTTCTGACAAATGTATAAATGGATATACAGGTGCCAAAGATGCAACACATCGATGTAAATGATTATAAACAAACAGCAATTGAAATCTGCACGTGTCGTATTTTAATTTTCTACGAATTGCACCTTAAACTTGGTATTTTATTTCAAACTCCTTCAATATAGCATTGAACTTCAGACAAAAATAACTAATATTGAAATTATAATAGCTAATATTGCATTGCATTTCTTTGTAGGCACTCTATCAATAATGACGGTTTTCTTTGCTTTAAAGGTCATTGTAAATGCAATGTCATTGTCAAAGCCAGTTATTTATGACAAGATACGCAACACGCAATGACAATGTCTTTGTCTAAGACAATTACAAAGAACGCAGAAGTGCAAAATATTTTTAAATTGAAGTGATATAGATTTATAAGCGTTAATTTTATGAATAATGGAGAAATATTATGATAATGTAGTTTTTTATTTGTTATGCGAACAAATCAATGGCTATGTTAAAAGAGAATTAAGTGAAACGTTATATCTGCAATCTGCATTTATTTACTGAATAAAGTTATTTTTCAGTGATTAATAATTATCGTTTAATTGTTACTCCAAAAGAAATTCTTGGACTATTGCGTTAAACTGTTTCGGATATCGCAGTTGGACATTATGCTTCCCTTCGTCCCATATGTGGAGTCTGTAATTAAAGATACATACATTACATAGTTCGTAAACATTTTGTCCCAAATTACTAGTAGACCAACTGATAGCAGAAGTTCTAGTTGATAAGTATGTAATTAAAGGTACCTTGAATTAGCTATGTGTTGGTGAAGAAATTGTCCATGGTAAGGATCAACTATTTTATCTGCAGTTCCATGAATTATCAAAGTGGGACATTTTATCTTGAATAATTGCTTAGCACAGAGTTCTCCACCTCTATGAGTGTATATTCTAGCGAATAAATTCATCCAAATTGCAAATTGTTGCCTAAAAAACTTTTCGCCATATTGTTCCACAAGGACATCCCTCATTCTCCCTCCCCATTCATTTTCTCCGTACCCTAATAGAAGTAAAGTTTTAAATATATGTAAGCAAGACTAACTTGCAGGATTCATTGATTAATCAGGTAGTTAATTCAGTTCTTTTAAACATACAAAATTACATTTGAAGTTCGCAGCATCTTTTTTATCAACGTAAGAAAAGGCTCCCCACACAACGAGTCTGTTCACAATTTGAGGATAACGAATGGCCAGGAGTAATGCGCTGCATCCTCCCCCGCTCCAACCTATATTTTAGTTAAATTCAGTGATTACTTCTGTTGAATGTAATTGGAACATAAGATCAATAGGAGATTCATCATAGTTGAAAAGAACTTGAGAGCAATTACCCATCACAGAATATTTTTCATGGCCGAATATCTACAGAAATGTTATCAATTATTAAGTCCCCATAAAATTCAGCATTGCTTATTTATTTTTTACACGTGAATGCTACTCTACCTTCATAAGCATAACTGCATAATCTGCATCTTCTTGAAGAGAATCATCGGTGAATAATCTTTCAGGAGGCCTACTAAATCCATAGCCAGGTTGATCCCAAGAATACAATGTAAATTTCTCTTTATCAAAATTAAGAATTTGATGTTGCAACTGGATTCTCATAGCTCCTAAAGACACACGAGTTAAAAAAATTATTTCTTTTTTCGAAACCAAAACTCAAAAATAATTTGTAATGCAATTCATTGTCTAAAAATCTTAGCAGATCAGAATATCAGAATGTTGAAAATTGGTAACTCACCCAAAACTCCAGGAAAACAGAAGACTGCATGTGGTCCATGTCCAGCTTTGATATAATTTATAAAATATCCACCAATTTCCACTCTTTCCTTTTGTCCAAATTGAAGTAAATGTTCTAGTTTGCTATGTTCATTTTGGTGGTAACTTTCGAGATCCCTTTGATTATTTTCACTTGTAGAAAAATGTGTGCAGTGTTTTTGTGCTATTGGAACTGCTAATCTCTTAAATGAACTTATTGAATTGCACTTACTTATACTAGCAGGGCATTTTGAGAAGAGCTCATAAGCTCTCAAAGTTCTCATTCCAACTTGAGACAAGTTCAGGGTCATTTTTTGTCGCTAAAGTCAAGAGACGAGTCTGATTCTATTTCTAAATGTACACACACATAGTTACAAAACTACAATAATTTTATCTATTTATTAAACTGTCTATAGAAAACAATAGTTTATTGTATTCACACTTGATTTCTAAAAAAAAATGTTCACAGGAAACCGACAAGAAAAAGAGAGAAATACAATTGCGTATTAATTCGGCCAGAGTCACACAATTCAATGAGGAAATAAATTATTTACTTTTTCTTTCTGTTGTCCTTCCAAAATAACTTGTTAAACTCTGTGCACTCTTCTACACTTATCTTGTGTGGAGAGCACAGTGTGTAAAAGAGAGTTAGTGTCTGTCTCTATGCTATAAAACCGATCTGCAATTCCATTCTACGCATATGAGCCAAACAACTGTTATATACAGATCACATTATCATATAACATTCGTATTTTGTAGCAATATGCTTGAGTTGCGTTGGGTGTATAAAGTAAAAGAGCATATTAAACAGATGGGAAAGTATTATTATAAGCACAATCACACGTAGCACGTATACAGAACATGTCTCTACTCTAATTTTCATGTTCATTGCCCTCTAAGCGTATTATTACGCTGTAGGTATATGCTTTTACACTAATATATAGTGGGAAGAACGCCCATGCAAAAAGGGATAATAATAAATCCGATTGACACTTACTTCCAAGATATTTGTAATAAGATAATGTAAAATCAATTCATCTATTTATGGATTGACGATGAAATGAGAATCTTTAAAAATTCTATTGTAGTCGAAGAACAGCATTAGCATTCTTTATATAAACCAAATCGTTTAGTTAGTATTCAATTTCATGGCTCATCTTGAATGAAAAATAGGGTACGAGATCACCAGCATCAAAGTCGAATTCAAGGATGGGTAAAGAAAGTTAAGATCATTAAAATAAGTTGTCTAGGTTCCTTAATAGAGTCCGTCCAAGGAAAATTATCCAGGAAATTCGTATTGGTCACTTCTCGGACAAAATAATGCTCATTTAAATGCAACTTGTACCTAAAACTGACTTATCTCATCATCAGTAAAGATATACCTACGAATTGGCACGAATTCCTTGATGTAGTTTATTTAGGTTTTGAAATTGGGCATAGAACATGCGACGTTTCATGCTTGCTCCAAATGGCCCTGCTTTTCAACATCATGTTCGTTACAAGAGCAGTTTTCCACCAACTCCACGAAAAGATTTTACAGTTCCACCCAATTCTCGATGCGATGGAAAATCTCCGTTTATTGAAGATGGTGACGATCGTCTAAGTTATGGAGTGCATCTCATTGCTTCACACTCACCCGCTCTTGCCTCCTCTGCACATTATTTGTCATCGGCTCGATCACGACATCCAGACGGTAGAGAAGTGCAGCCTGGGGCTATTATCAACGTAAGTGACAATAATTATAATCAAAATTTTCGTAACACGGAAACTGAAGAAACTGACGAAGAAATTATGGAAACGATGTTTTCACCACGTCACCAGAATTCTAATTATTCTACGCTAAATATTAATATGTATCCTGTAACTCCTGCTATCCCCACCAATTTTGAGCGGAACATGCTGAATAAAAAAGAAAGGAATATTATAAATCTTCCAATGAAATTGCAACTTGATATGCCCAAAGATTTAATGACACATGATCCTTTAATATTCAATTACCAAGAGAGTTTTCCGTCTTCCACGAAAATTAAAAGCGATCATTCTACAGGAAAGGAAAATGCTGACAAATCTTCGTTGAAAACTAGCAAACTTCCCAAGGTCAAAGAACCTAAATCAAAATCTCGTTTACTAAGAACACATAAATTTTTAAGTGACAATAACAACAATAATCCAAAAAGGATTTTCAAAGATCATGCCCAAAGCTCCTCTCCTGGATTCTCTGCCTACATAGAATTTATGAAAAACATGAAGCGACAGAACTGCAATGTCAGCCATAGGAATTTAGTGCTCATTACACCTCCCCCTGTACACCACTATCACAATCCTCCGGATCCGGCCTTACAATTAAATAACTATTCTATGTCGGAAGAAAAAAAATCAAGACGAAAAATATCCCCCAAAATATCAAAGTCTTTCCCAAAAAATAAAAAAATAGCAAAACACGGAAAATCTAAATCAAATTCTTTGATTACAAATGAATCTGACTCTTTCTATAGAAAAAATGAAAGTAAAAGTCCCAGAAAAAACAAAACTGTAACTTTTCAACTTTCCAACTCTTCATCGAAAAATTGCAAAAGAGCAAAGCACAAAAAGTCGGAAGCAAATTCTTTAAAAAAGTACAAATCTGAGTCTTTAGTCAGAGAAAGTAAAAGCAAAAGTAGAATTTCTGAAAAAAACAGTCTTGGTCTTTCATCAAAGTCTTCATATAAAGGAAGTAAAATGAAGCACAGAATATCGGATTACTTGCAAGGACACAAATCTGAAATCCTTAATATGAGCAAGCCGGAAAAGAGTTGGAATTTTCGGACAAAATTTTCTTTACATGATACAACAAATCTCCCTCCTGGTATCCACAGTTATGTTGAGCTGAACAAAATGAAGAGGTTAAATAGCATGGAAGAAGAGCGGAGACTCGTACTTCTGACACCTCCACATTTAAAGCGCCGCAATCCTTTAGCCTTTCAATTGAACCGTTATTCATCGTCTTGCTTTAGAAGCAATCTGAATTTTTATAGAGACCGGAAAAACAAAGGCCCACGAGATACGAGAGCTGTATCCAGAAGCTGCCAATTTGAGGAAACTGAACCCGAACTTAAATCACACCGTTCCTCCAGAAAAAATGTAAATTGTACGAGTAGATCTCAAAATATCACATCCAGAGTACGTCCTACATCATTTGAAGTCGAAGATATAGACAATTTAACACTAGTGAAGTTAAAACGAGAGGCTCTCAAAGCTGCTCTTGTATTTAAAATGAAAACCAAAGAATTCGGGTTTCTTGTGAAGGCCCACTCACTTTTGGATAATGGTATAAACCAGAATGGCCTTGACTTGCAGAAAAAATTTTATGAAAAAATCAGAGGTATTAAATATTCATCAAAGAACCCTTCAACAGCAGTTCCAAAAGGGGGCAAGGGTCGGTTTTTGCGGGATACTGTAGCGATATTGACTTTAGCACAGGGAAAACGTGATAAATACTACGATCCTAAATGGACTTTAGACTTTGTCAAATGATATCTCCCCGTCTGGAATCATAATCGGATTCAACCATCAAATCATTTTTGGAATATGCTGTAGTAATATGCACGAAAAGAATAGGATCTATCGTTTAATATGTAAATATAAAAATAAATCCTAAACAGTATTGGTAGACAATAATGGATTTCAAATTCCAGTTTTTATTTTCCTCTAACTCAAATGGATTTACATAATGTGAAAAACAGTTGAAATGATATCAAATAAAACTTTAAAAAAGAATTAACAGACATTGGTGATAATAGCAGCAATTTTCTACAGGAAACCAAGGATGCAATGTTTTGCACATTCCGTCCCTTTTTAAAATGTAATTGCATGCATTCTAAAGCAGTCAATTAGTCATTAGCAGTCTTTTGGGTAAACTTTTTTTTGAGGATTAAAGGAAGTCCCATTGCGTGATAATTTCTTCCAAAATGGCTTTCAGACGTTTTTTCAAAATAAAATTATCTGTTGAATTGCGAAGTACTTCTGTTTCTTCATCGTCACTGTAAGATGTATTAAGGGCTGCAAGTCTTCTTATTTCTTTCTGTAGCGAAGGAGGAACCTTCTTGATGGAGAGGGGGATACACATTCTGTAAAACGGAACTTTGGTGAAAACTTTATCAAAGGATTTTCAAGAATGATAGGCTTGAAGCCTTTAAAGAACTTACTCTTCACAGTTTCCATCAGTGACGACTAAGAAATGTTCTAAGAATGCTTGTTTCTTAAAACAAGAGAAAAATGATTGTATTCGATCCGATAGTAGAAAGGATTCGATTAAAAATATTTGTTCTAACTGACTGGCTAGCCCACTGGCTTGAGCTTGTATCTGCAAACCCTAAAATGTTTAAAGAAAAATAGTTAGCTTTAGAAACTAGTTAATTGGCTAAGGATCATTATGATATGACTTGAGAATTATGATATGACTTGAGAAAGATCCTTGCCTGAATATCACTGACAGTAAAACCGATCAGTAAGTTAAACAAAATTATTGTAACAATAATTGTGAAGACTCCGTAAAGGATATGACCAGACACGGGAAATGGAGGACTTTCTTCGTCACCATGAAATACTTCATCGTAATTTAGTTCCCCAGTCATCATGACCAAAACTTTTAGCATGGCCAATGGCAAAGAGTGGAATGCTTGTTTCTTTTCAACATTTCAATAAACAGTCCATAAATTTTAAAGCACATAATACAGAAATATAAAAGTGGAAATTATCGTTAGTCAGTTCAGGAGTACTTACATCTGGCATTAGAATACTCAGAGAAAGAGCAAATGCAATTAGTAAAGATGCAAACGTCATTATGAAAAGTGCGAAACTTTTCAGAACTTTTCCCAGTATTTCAACGTAGATTCCAAGATTAGGGAGTTTTCCTATTTGACTTAGAATCAATGCCCATGCCAGAAATATTCCAAACTGTAAATAAAAATCAGAACAATGCGCATTGTCTTAAAATCTAATAATCCGATATCTGATAGATGATTTTCTGAAGCAAATTTTGACATACAGCAGCTGCTTGATATTGCCATGATGGTATCATCGGTTGCTGGAAGAAAACTGGCCATGCCGTAACGAAAACAGAAAAAATCAACATCCATTGACCCAAATTTTCCAATTGAAAAAAATACATGGAGAATTTGGGTATTGAGCACATTTCAAAAATTTCTTTCACGCCTACTATAATGGAAATTCCAAGAAGCGCAAAGGCAGTCCCTTTACTAACAAGAGCCAATTCGCATTTTATCGCAGCTGAAACAATTTAAAAAAAAATTATCGTAACATTATTTTGTATCTCTACCACATGCATGGGTTCACAAATATTTAAAATAGTTTCTCAATTTTTCATTACGGTATGGAAAGATGAATTCTAAACTTGTTATGTTCTCAGGTTTATATGGACAGGTATCCACATACACATCCAGAGTGAATTTTGTATACAAAATTAGCCAAATGACCTGTTATATCAAATACTAATATTAGAAATCAAAAATCGATTTCCTTACAATGTTTCACATTAATTATTGCAGTAATTTACATATCAATATGAAACAATAATTTGTCTGTTACAGAAAATTCTGTTCGGTAATTAGTCGTCTGCAAAGTCAACTGCGCTTACGTGAAAAAATATTGATGCCCAAAACAGAACTTTAATTTTTTTCCATTTCAGATGCAGAAACAGTTGAACAAATGGGTGTAGAAGAATATCTTGACAGGGAGAATCATCTTTTTTTCTTAGAATATAACCCAAAAGCTCAGTTTCTTTCGGAAGTTTTATAAATTTTGCTTTATCAGTGAGACTATCTTTCTCTAATTCACTCTGATCAGGAATCCCCATTATTGACCTATGATAATTAAAAATGCATTCAAAGTAAAAAAAACATTACTTTATTATAATCATAGGAAGAGTTTTTTCTAACCCGAAATCTACTTCTAATATTAAATTTTCATCATGGGGATCTCCTCTCAGACAACTTATTGATCTATCCATAATTGAAATCATTGCGTCTGGCACTCTGGAGTAAATTAAATGGATTGCTTCCTTCCCACTATTAGAACTGAATCAAAGGTAAATAAGTATTTGATATTTAATTCAAAGGTATGAAATTTTAATTCAAACAAAAATCAATGAAATTATATGTATTAAATTATTTGGTAGCCGTGTTTGGGACATACATTACATTAACATCTGCGGCAGAAAATAGTAATTTTTCCACAATTTTTTTGTGCTCATTAATTGCTGCCAAATGTAAGGCAGTTTCTCCATTGAAATCTTGAATATCAATGTACTCTTTAAACTTTTCTCTGAAGCTTTCAGAAGAGCCGTCCTCTTTCGATTTCGCAACTTTCTTGACATATGCCAAGATAAGGCTTACACACTTCAGTGCACATTTATGATTTGCTTGAAAACGTCAACAATAAATCACAATTTTATTATTGCATTACCGAAATTACTGAATTGATGACAAAGCATGAAATTGTATGTAGGCAATAATTAATTTACAGTAACGGGTTAATTTGTTACCAAAACTTGCTGCATAGTGCAATGGGGTACGACCCTTCAAATCTTTTCTCCAAATATCCGATTTGCTACTCTCCCGTTCCAAAAGTAGAGTCAGATCATCTAATCTTCCATGCTTAACAGCACTGTGCAGCGGGTAGTCGAAGTTACTTGGCTGTCTAGTTGGCATCCCATAATTTTTTCGTGGACTTGGAGGAGAGGCTTTAGGTGTAATAGTCGAGGCCTGGCAATCAGACAAGGGGGGACGATGTACCGTATCGACTTCGTCCACAGCCAATAATTCTCGATAATCGTTGGTTGTCCGCCTACCACGGTTTTCTAGTGGAATTTCTGTTACCATTTTCCACCTTCAACAACCACGACTGACTTGACGTAAATAAAATGACTTTAAAAGAACCAAAAACGTCAAAATAGCTTAAAAAGTCCTATAGCCAAAACGGGAGAACATAATTGCAGAATGATACAGACAGATTTATTTTGCTTTGGATGAATTGTTACGTAACCTTCACAATTTGTTGTCCCCTTATCTCATTCATATCCAATCTCGGCTATCTTTCAATACACACAGCAGTGTTTAATTATTATTATTGCAATTCACAACGTTTTCTCATATTATTGGTAGGAGTGAGTTAGCTTAACTTCGCAATTCATTATTCATCGTTGGGTAAAACGTAACCTTAAATTTTAATATTGTTCAAACAAGCTGATAGATAAGTATCTAACTCATTCTATTTACAATAGATATCATAATGTTTTCAACCTGGAATCACACACACACCCACCCATGGCCATAAAAAGGACGTCGAAACAGACGACGAGTCTGTAGCCTGCTGACGGTTTCTTTCTCATTATCAAAATGATCTGTAATAATTCTTCGTACGCAATTGCAGTCTACAGCAGGTTTTCCGTTGTTTTTCGCGTATATTCACGTTTGTATTCCATCGTGAATCATATGCATATTTATAATGATGTTAGCTATATCCGCAAAGGAAAACTAAAATCATAAGTGACCACTTTCGACGGAATTGTAAATGATAAACTCGATCCATGAAAGATAATGGATGTACGAAATTAAGGATAATAGATAATGTATTTGTTGATTTTCCATATCTTTTCACTAGGTATATGCTACAATTACAATGCAATATCCTAAAACTAACTGACAAATCGATAATTTCATTAGTGCTACCCTAAGGTTGCAATAACAGATTGTATGAAAATGGTACAGATGAAGTAGGAAGCCGGAAACGGCAATTAACAAAGCATATATAGGAGCCAATCTCCTTGTAGTATATGCTGGACCAGTTCAATATGCAATTTGTATTTCTTTAAGAATATTGTACCTACAGCTTTCCTTCTAATTTTTGCCAAAAATAATCAAATTTTTGTTAGTGAAGTGACGTAAAGTAAAGAATTGAAAATATTTAGATCATTTCATTAGGGATATCTTTCAGCGTTTTAAAACACAAGATGTTTTATTAGTCACATTTAAGCTATTGTGTAAAATGACCAATCTCATCTAGAATTTACATCATTTTTTGAATAATACATACAATTTTTATATTAATATGTCCCTTCTTCGGTTATACTAGATTCAAAACAAGATCTGTTCATTTGTGAACACCGCTACAATAATTCACTGGTCTCTATATTGGTCGTTTGGCGAATGGTGCGATGCAAGGTCCAGGGATATACTTTGGAGATTGGATATAAGCTGCTATTTCTGGGATTGCTTCGAAAGTTTTCTTGAATGTATCGAGAGCAGGATACTGCTGTAATAATTTCACATCAAAGGTTTGGAAACCGTAAATAATTTCGTAGAGAATGAAATCCACGTAGGTCGGCTACAATGCAAACAAAAATGCACAAACAATTAGCCTTGTCAAATTAGCATGTTAATTCGTGACGGTCTCTCATGGTGGTTGCGAAAAATGGCTAAAGGATACAGAAACAAATAAAGAATACAAATTAACTAACCTGATCTCCGAGGAGGAACTTTTTGTTTTCCAGATATTTCGAAATCTGTTCTAACTTCTGTGGGCAATTTTTCTCAAACATTTCCTTTAATTCATCCTACAGTTGCAAATTAATATTAGTATGACTAAACGATAATTTCCATTGAAATAATAATACATTCTGCTACATGGAAATATATTCTACATAATTACTGTACTTACAGTCCAAGCTACGCATGTTCTGATCAACATGTACCAAATGTCGGTCAATGCATTTTCCAGCATATCCAATTTTCTTTGGGATACGGAATCCGATGGAAGCAAGTTTTTAGCCTGTCCTCTCTCCCGGGAAATATGTCTGAGTATAGCCCGAAATTCTGTCATTCGAACATCTCCCTCAATCCAATAAGGTACCTGATGAAAACCCACACATAAATCATTCTTGCTAAAGTTTTATACAGTGATTACTCTGATTATACAAGCACGATATACAATTGCATTCCTGAATTTTTTACAAAGTTACAAACAATCAAACAAAATAACAAAGAAAAATATTTATATTGTAACACATCAAATTACATTAGGAAAATCCAAACCAAGATTAAATTTATCCCCTCCAAACCATGCTTCCATAGTCTCGTATCGTTTTTCTTCGTAGTCCGTCCCTAAATAGGCCAGAAGAAACCGAATGGGTTGACCAAGCTAAATATCAAAAATTGTAAATATACATGAAATGTATTCTTCTGACTATGCTGTAAAATTAACACATACTAATGCCTTCAAATAGGTGAGGATATTAATAATATTTGTAATAAATACTAACGCATTAAACCTGTTTAACGTACCCCACGGATTTTCCAGTAACCCAAAATTGGTTTAGACATTTTCTAAATCCGAATCCCTAACTTGTAATACTTTGTTTATATATCTGCAGCGAAGGACGATTGTTTCAATGTGAAGGGCAAATAAAGAATAACTGAGCAAGCAACAAGAACTACTACCATGCCCATGCTATCATGAAATATAAAGTATTCTCATGAGTTAGAGTGGAGCAAAAAGGTTTCAACAGTCCAGGCATGTTTTTTTGGTAGTTCATTATACAAACATACAATTACCTACCTAATAGTGTGTACGTAAAGGGTTAGAGTAGCCGCAGTACCCGCACATGCAAACAGTATAGATAATATTAATAAATAAATTGAGTAGGAAAGCCTAATGTTTATACCTGATGTTAATGCAATGAGTTAATTAAATGCATATTATTACATACAAATCGGACAGAACACATTAGCATGACTTCTCCAGCTAAATTTATACGTGCCTAATCGTTTTGTGTAGGTAGATACTAACGTGAGTAGGAATATGAATGTCGGACTGTGCATACGAATGAAACTTAAGTTAATTATTGTGGAATCTCGAAAACAGAATGGCCTTGCATGGTACCTAATGCAAAGATGGGACACTTCAGCTCATCCTACAAAGCATAACTATATCTTCATTTCTCATCTAAGCCCAATTTATAATTCCACCTTGGGGGCATTACGATTATAGAAGAAAAAATGACAATATAATACCGGCTGAACACAATCAACAACAAACTCTTAATCAGTTGATCTTAGTCACAAGATGTTCCTGCAATTCTTAGGAACCAAAATCTCATTTTAATATCTAAGAATATGTTCGTGTGTACATTGTGTGTAATTGTTGTAACTGTTTATTTTGAAAATTTAATGATGAAATGAGATATAATCTTACATTCATGTCTAACCGGCCACATAATAAACTCGTTGTACAGGTGTACGTGTAACAAAAAGTATATTCTTTTATTTGAGGTATTTAATAAGGTCAACAATGATTCAGTCCTCGATTCGTTTGCTTGATTATATTGCTATTTGTAGCGTGATAACAATGAAATGGAATTTTTATATATCACAAAATGAAACGAGTGCAACATTTCTTACAATTTAGAATATGCAACAATTACATGATTATATGTAATTGTTAACATAATTATGATATATCGATTTTCTGTTAGTATTAAATAGTTAATATCTGTCTGACAGATAATATCAGTATAGGTTTGAATATAACTATATACGATGTAGGTATTGTCTTCTGATTTTCTTTATATCGTAAAATATCATCGTTTAATCCCTCAATAAAAACTTGAGTGCTAAGTCCATAAATTCGTACGTATATATTAGATGAAGATTATGTCTTCCCTTTGGAAATATGTGAAGCCTGAAAATAATCCATAATTAAATTATGCCATCCAAATTCAATGTTCAAAATATAATGGATAATAATTGCTAACTCAGAATTTTTGATGTGTCTGTGGAGATATTCTGCGTGACTGATGTGAATCATAGGATCCCTGTATCCGTGAACGATTAAACATGGACACTTGATATTTGGCAAATCACTTTTACAAATGTTTCCTCCCTTCGCGTAAATGTCAACTATGGCTGCTTGTATGAAAGCAAACCACATTTTTCTGTAGGACTCTTCGCCATACATTTGTACCATCGGCTTTCTTAAGTCAATAGTCAGGTTGTCTATATTTTGAATTCCTAGGAAAAACATTGAATTTATTCTGAATTATTAAGAAAGAAAAAAGATTAAGAAAAAGAAAGAAGATTAAGAAAAACATCAATGTATGAACTTAGACGTAGCAAGCTCGACATGAAACGGGAGACCAGTATAACCAAATAACAAGATGTAATAAATTATTACTACCAATTGATATATATATACCTACCCTTGAAAATATCGATATCTCGCTGAGTAATATAAGAAAGGGCAGCTACAGAGACAAGTTTTTCGACAGACTCTGGAAATTTAGCAGCATGAACTAAACCTGTGATCCCCCCTTCACTCCAACCGATAATGGAGTATTTCGAAAATCCAAGTGTCTGAAAATGTTTTTAAAATCTCAAAAATGCATGTAAGAAAGCATAGAATGTTATTTTTACATGTGTCGGAATTGTAAATATCAATGGAATTATTCATTCTTTAGCAAAAATATCTTCTTTGAGACATTATTGTGCTTAAGTATTTGTAGCCTACTTTCATGAGTTCATTAGAGTACATGGCATCACGATGGTATCTGGCATTTCCACCGGAAAAATCCCTTTCAGGTGGTATACTTCGTCCGTAACCTATGCACAGTTCCATAATGTCATAATGTACTTGCTAATTTAAAATATTTTTGGATTATTGGTTAAGAATTAAATTCTGGGTTTAAAAATTGTCAAAAAATCTGTCCTAGAATGACTCCTTACTTGAGTACTCTTCTACAGAAAGAATTCCAAAAAATTCCAAAGACAATTTAAATTGCATTTCATTATTGTCTGCAATATATGATAAGGCAATTTTATTAATTTTTATGTTCAAAACATTACTATAGTATAGTACATCTTCACATGTTGGTCAGGTCCTCACAAATAAATTACAAAACCTCCTAAATAGATTTTTCGCTGATAAAATTGATTCCGTGTATATCTGCTGGATCTACTGGTGGATTGAGGGTGACTTTCCACCTTCTCAGTGGGGTTCGTTTTTTCGGCAGTAGAGTAATCTCTTTCAGGAGGCATTCTTTGAAAACGTCGTAAATTGTGCATTTTTGCTCTAAAACTGACTTAATAAATAATTGTTTACCTGGGGGTTCCCATACAACCACTGTGAATTTATTTACCGGAAACTTGCTCAAAAGGGGGCCGAAGTCAAACTCAATAAAACCTGTGCAGCATAATGCATTACAAAATGAAATAATTAAATGAGTTTATAACTGCATAAATGTATTTTCAGGAAAATTGTGTTTGTTCTGACCAAAAGCTCCTGGATTGCATAGAACTACGTGAGGGCCATGTCCAATTTCTTTATAATTAATATTCATGTTGAGGACATCTACTTTCTGCTGCACAGTACAACTGGAACTTGTACTTAACCTTGATAGCCGCTCACTCACACTACACTTTTTACTTGTGC
>JAAAYG020039606.1:0-13307 GCA_009936455.2 Tomocerus minor
TACCTATGTAACAGAGTTTACAGAGACAGTAGTAATAATAACTACATTGGTAAAATAATATGTTATTATTGAGTTTTATGAGTTTCATTTCTTGCGTACTTAAATTACTGGCTGATTATGACATTAAGTGATCGTTAGTGCAAGTTGTTTATTCTATAAAACAAGTAATTGACCTCAATTTGCAAAGTTATAATTATATTCATTAATATTTTTAGAGTTGGATAGCGAATAACATGTTTTGCTAAACGGTGCAATGTGTTTTTGTCGTGTAGGTTACATGGGTGATGAAAAGAGTTAATTTTAGGCACTCATAATATCATTTACAAGAACACACTATATCAACTTTCATCTTTATTTGTATATCAATAATAGTCCAATGAAATATATTCCAAAGTTTTCTGCTTTTTCACACTAATGACGGACAATTTGAGATCACAAAGGATATCAATGTACAGTCAGATAAAGTATAGCAATAAAATAAAATACCTAAATAACTTTTGTAACAACACATACCTAATTCAAAAGGATTGGTTGATGGAAATCATTCTGAAAACTACAACTCGAAGTACATCATTTGTTGGAATACACTATACTGTTGTATGTAGTGAACAATACATAATAATTGGTAATGGATAGAATTGCATCAGTTAGTAAAACTCAAGTAAAACAACTAGTGACTAGCAGATAAATATGTAGCTATGCTATTAATTTAATTTGTAGATATAGATATAGCAAATATCTGTTTTTCAGCGCAGTTCATTGAGATTAGCTGTAATGACATGATTCTATTTATTCAATAATAGTAATCTACGTAACCTACAGAAAGAGCATAGGTTATGATTTCCATTAGATGGAATTTTCCTCGCATTAAACACGCCTACAAAAGATTGAAGCAGGCAAATAATGTAGTCATGGATAGACTGCTGACAATGAGATGCATTTGCAATGAGAAAGACAAGGTATGCCGCTATGTTTATGTAATCTCATTAGGATTGGGATAGCTCATGATATGATACTATTCAATTCAATAGCTCTCGCCTTATGTAGCGACAATTAATGCATTTCCTTGTATTTAAATAATAAGGGAGTGCAATTAAAGCTCCATTTTGCTAATAAAGGAGGATAGAAAATAAGACAAAGCGCAATGCTAGACTACTAGTTGACAATTAGTCCACTTTAGGAGGTTCTTTTTACTTTTCAATGGAATCTGTTTTTTTATATTTATAAATATTCATTGTGTGTTGATGCAGAAGAGTGCTGAATGGAAGTGACCTAATCTAACCACGAGGTCGTGAGAATTGATGAAAGGAAGGCTGATGAGATAAGAAAGCAAGGAATTACTCTGATAATTGCAAGTAGTGAAGAAGCTATCTGTATTTACATTTACCTCACAACTTGGTAATTCCTTCTATTTTCTATAGTGGACATTTAGCACTAACTAAGTACCTACAAAAAAGGATTTGACTTGAAGATGAGTGAGGTCGAACTGAATCAAAACTTTGTAATCTATATACATTTGTTTATTCAGACAGATAGTATCCTTAGTTTTTTATGGTCATGTACCTAGTAAATTGAAGCTATTTCATCAAGGAGTGAATAAACTATCAAGTTTACTACTATCTCTCTTTATACGTGCTACATAACCATTATCCCTCTATAATTATAACAAAACAAAAATCACTAAATTTTGACTTTCAAAGACGTCCAGCATTTTACTAGCTGAAATAGAAAACTAAGAAACGGCAAAAGACTCTCATCTCACACTTAGAGATGCCTTCCTGTGTCTTTTACAGTAATGACTTGAGATAAGAGTAAATAGAGTTTTTTTTATTTTATGTCTTTTTGTACAGATATTAGCATGTACAACTAATGGATGGTTACTTAGCTAATTATTTTCTGTATTTGGTTGTTTGCTGGGGCTGGGCTGCTTGTGCATTACCTGACAAAGGAAACATTGGGGAATGCTCTGTCTTTTAAGTGTGAAAAGAATAAAAAATAATGAAAGCATCACGCACGAGTTGTTCTAATGTAGGCTATACATAGAATTGAAGAGTTCATTGAAATCCTAAATGTCTGCCACTTCAAACTCTGCATTCTTATTAGTGAAGGAGTAATGGTGAGTATATATACACAGATCACATTCAACATTAAATAGCTAGCCCATAATACTCCTCTCTACTAAACTTGTGAGCAAAAGTGCAAAAAGTTGCCATTCCACTATATGCTTAACGTTTTATCAGTCACTGTGTTAGTTGAGCATATCTGAAAAAGCTATAAGTGAGCCATGCATCCTTTTTGTATAGTGCATCTATAAAGCAGTCTCATCTTCTATCTATGTGCATTTAGATTGAAGAAGCTGAACGGGCAAAATCGAAAGTATTCTAATGACGTTCTCACTCTGCCACTAAGATAGATTCGCGATTCCCAATTTCAGAGAGCTCTGCTTGTCTTCTCTGCGAATCCAAAAAATGTGAAAAGCATTTATGCCGCATTGGTGTAGTGTTCAGCATGGAACACTGCTACTTGATACCTTAAATGTACCTAAATGTACAGCCAACTCAGAACCAAAGATTTTATATCATCATCAATAGGAGGAGGATAATTTTCAAGCGATCTGTAACGGTGCCGTTCAGTGCCTCATCTCTTTCCATCCCTTCTGCCTCGCTGTGCTATTCATATTAATGATGTTACATGGAATAACTATTACATACGATCTAATGTAACGATAAATGTAAATTGTTGTTTGCTGCCTCGCTACATCCCATTATAAACACTTCACATACTTATTTCACAATTTCATCCCAAAAACAAGTAACGAAAGCTGACTTCACAGTCCCTCACTACGAGTATCATGTTAAATACTATTTTCCTATTCTAACCAAAGGGTTTTTTTCTATTCTGAAAGCTAGCTTGATAGGCATATATTTCCTATAGGTACACAACTCTAATTATCTCATTTCATAATGTTTCCATCATTAAGAGGAAAACAACTAAATCCACATCGTATGCACGCATTACATATTTGTAGAAACTCAATCGCTAAGTATTTTCACTTACCAATGTGATTTCTGCAAATCCTAGCTGTGTTCGTTTTTGAGATATGCCTTCTATATTGCAAATTGTATATAAATAAAATAGGGTACCTAGCTAATTAATATTTTAAAAATATTCTTTTCGATGGTAATGATAAAAAGGGATTCAAAATTAAATTATTTGGTGATTGATTCATAATCTATGCATTTTTATGTTTAATATCGTAATTGCGCGTAAAAGGTACCCAATATTACTAATTCATCAAACACATTGTTGGACTAGAGTGTTTTATATGTGTTGCACAGTATATAGCAGTTTAAATAAGGTTTTAATGCAAAAGATAAAAAAGTTAGTGTGTGACAGAGACATTTTGCAATGAATTACGTTGAATCCAGAGAGTATTCCAAAAAGGCAGTAAAGCTAATAGTAAATGAATCATTTCGGCTACGTCAGCAGGAAGAACATAAAAGTGTGACTATTGATCATTCTTCCATTTGTATTTTGCCCAACATTCTCATTCTTTCAATCTGAATCGGATAATGGGTTTAGATTATGCAGAGGTACTTGCTATAATATTATCTGATCATATGTAGACGCTGTTGTAAATACCACACAGCAGCGCTGCAATGCAAATTAATTTTAAGGTACATGTAGCCGTATAAAGTGAGTAAAATTACTTGTAGTTTGTGCATAGAGCCTAATATCTATTCTCCTTCCTTTTTCTTCGATTCGCTCCAGATATTTCTGCTGACACTTACTAGATGCTAGAAAGAGTGATTCATTGTCAGAGATCAGAGTAAAATCAGACAGAGTAGATTAAAGGAAACTAATCTCATTCATGAGACTTCTGATGACTTTAATTCCATTGATCAGTCTCAATAGAAATCAGAAATTCCCTTTGCCCCAATCCAACCGTTTATTCTTCTCCTCTCCATGCTTTAGACCACAAAACAATTTCATTTGTGGAATTATCTGTCTTACAAGATAGTGGTAGGTAGCCTTAGCTCGTTTTACTAGCAGTGCTGCTGACTGATAGGCATCATTCCTAATTCCTCATTCACAAAACCATTATCAATCATAGGAATGAACGAACTGAGACTTTTCTGTCTATTATTTCTAATACATACGTGCATGGTTAGGCATATGAGAATAAAAGTATCTACCTAATAACTACTAATAAGCATATACAGAAAACGTCGTTGTTGCACTAAAGTAAAAAAGACTGGATCCTAGTGAATGTAGCAATGCACTTAGAATTGCTATTTGTTGAGTAGATCTACCACAAATTGCAATAATCTGCACATGGAGTAGTTCTACCTTGATTTGGCTGCATTATTAACGCTAAGATAATTGTGAGTAGGCATAGTACACGTAAATTATTACGCTCACAATTTGTACACCGACATTTATTAACGAGCTAGGCATCTCTCTATGAAAGAAATCTTTGAGTGCAGCCGTATAATTTTCAGTCTCATTTAATCTACCTATAATATGTGTGGACATTGAGCCTGATAATAATATTATGCACAGCACATACGTCTTGCTATATACAAATGCTCGTTCTCATTTCCAATGCACATATGCCAATTATTAGTGATAGTAGTACTGTGTACACACAAACAGTAGTAGCCGTTGTTGTTGTAGGGATCTACCTGTGTAAATTGTGGGAGTTGTACAATAATATTATATATGTTCGTCATTGTACAATGATTTCTTAATACACTTCCTTTTATTTATCGAAAAGTAAGTTGAATAAAGAACGAACAGGATAGGTCACAAGGTCATGAGTATGATGATTTACTAAAATCACCACAAAAATGGATTGATTTGACATAGCTACTAATATTAGCGTGATTGCAAATGATTTATACACATAATAGCTATGCGTATAGGAAATGGAAATGTGTAGGGCAAGGGTCGATGTCGATGTATGCACGGAATGATAGTTTATTCGTGCTTCTGTAAATATTTGTGCACTACTTAACTCTCCCTGTCATCATTAACTTCAATTGACAATAGGATTTACAATGGGAAACTTTTGCACCCTTGTGTTCTATTGATTATTATTAGGCTTCATATGCAAAATAATAGTGACTACCTGTTATTACGAGTTATAACACATTTATTTGCCTGCACTAGATTTTTTTCAAGGGACAAGAATAAAAAAAATGTGAATCGTAAACGTTTTTAATGTGTCAGTCCCGACGACGAGTAATACGTATGTACATAACATTGACAGACAAAAAGAGGGGAAACGTGTTGAAAAATTGAAATCAAAGTAGGTTGTACTTTTCGTCAGCTTCGAAACTCAACTGACGCAGGAATTTTTTTCTTGCTGATTGTGTGCAATAAAATAAAATATAGGCTGCTAGCTGACAAATGCAATTACCTCGATATATTGCCCAGTCAATAATTGTATCTTTACATCCGTGTCTTGTATGTCCATAGAATTAATGAGCTTTTCGGCTGAGATTTCAGGAGATAAATCCCTTTTCTAAAAATAAGGTGTAACAGCTCATAGTTGAGACGTGGAGATTTACAGGCAATTCATGGCTTGGATGGAATCGGCAGTAGGCAATGAAAACTGACGGCAAACTATTAGATTAGTACATTACAAAGCAGAATTCTGACACAATATTTCTTTAGAGCTAAATGGAAAGAATTGTTTGGACTAGAGACGAAGTATGCTGAGAGGTAGGTACCTAAAAATTCTGTTTGGTTAGTGGCTGGTGACTGTACAGACTATCTATCCCTGTAATTGTCATGCTATGCTCTTTTTGCTACTGAAAGGAAATATTGACATCTGAATTGCCTTCCATCTCCATTTACAATTATTGCACAATCCTTTGTTCATACTTTGTTTTACACGCTCCGCAAAGGAAAATTCAAAGGATTTAGCAGCCTTTCCGCGTTTTATAGTTTTCCGAATTCATTCGTACTTATTGTCAGTAAATGTCAATAATTCAGAGCAACTATTAATTTTAAAAATGTAGGTTTGTTCATAGGATTTTTGTATTTGATTTACAACATGAACTGATTGTAATTTGATCGCGTTTTGTGCCTTGAGGAGGCGGGTAAATTAGTCCAAGTGATTGTCTTTCTGTTGCAGCCACAAAGTATGACGATAAAAATTATATACGTAGGTACCGCAGAAAACAACATTAACTCTCATTCTTTCTCTCTCCATTGACAATGTTATGCAAAACAGCATTTTATAGCGTTATTACAGAACCGTTACATGTATCCTGAATTAAACTTTTTTAGTTTGGCAAGATTCGACAATAAAAAGTACCTACAAGCATCTACCTACATCTAATATTGAATAATATTTGCTAGCAAAGTATCTTTTTTATATCTGTAAACTTTTATTGTTGGCGCCTGAGATATCAGTGTCAGACACAATTTTATTATGACCTTGGCACTACTTGTCATCTATATCTGTCTTTCCAAAGGATATTATTATTTTTCTTATATTTATTTGCCATAATTTTGCATGCCTTCATGCGTACACATTTTTTACTGGCTTTTGCACTAGGATTTTCATGTAAACCAATTTGGGCTGTAGGGAGCAATGATTTAAGCTCTGATGTAAATATTAAACAGCGATCTAGGTATTTAAGGAGGAAAAATAATTTTTCTTTCGCTCAATGTTTTGTGCTGTCTTAACAGTCGCTGATGTTAAAATTTTCTGAATTAAATTTTGTAGGAATGAGTAGAATTATCTGCAAATTAAACAAAACTTGGTGAAATGATTTAGTTTTGTTCGATTTCATCGTAAAGTACAGAGATTTTTAAAAAAAATCTTAGATTATTCGCCAGGTACCTACTTAGAAAATCTATTTTCTAATTTTCTTATATGAATGCACATAATCCTGCATTGAATAATAATCTAAGTTCATAAAAGAGCTGGGAGGCCTATAAACACTAGGTTAATGCAATTAATAAAGATAAAAAGCCCGTGGGAAATAATTATATGATAATTGTATGTGATTGTGTGAGAGAGGACTCTGAAGACTTGTTGAATGTCGTGTTTGCTCATCAAGCGTCGTTTAATAGTCAGTAGTAGGTACTTTGTAATTTTCTGACGTCCTGACGCTGGTTTTTGGTAGTAATATGCTGCTGCTGATAATATTATCAGTAGGTATAGCTTCTCCATTCTATATATTACATAAAGTAATAAATTACATAATTTATATGCAAGAAACCTAAACCTCTTTTACTTAGTCTGCTTTTGATGAGGAATGAATGCCCACAAGTGTACTTTGGTATGCAGCAGTCTGAATCCCGGCTCTAAGTATCTATTCCTATGACATAATATTATTATGCATCCCTAAGAGATTTCTATTTATGCTATCATTTCAACTAAGCAGTAGTATTACTATGGCCTTACGAATGAGCAATGACTTACTGTACTCTTAGAAATTTAAATTTGATAAGCAAAGTGAAGGTATTCACTTCACACTAGCAAGGGTAAACTAAAGCTAAGTTTAGTATTAATACTGTGCGATATTAATAGTCTGGCATTAACTGTGTTACGCTATTGTGTGCGGCTAATATATAGACAATGCTAAGAAAACGATTAGCAAACAGGTTTTTTCTATGTCAATTTGCGTGTGTGCATATTTATATTAGATCGCTCGTTATCATATGCCAAGAATGTAAGTAAATTCCGAGGGATTCTCTTTCATGTAATATAGCAATGTAACTATATCACTTATATCCTACATCATATTATAAACTTCACATTTACTAGTAGCTATTTAGCTAGAGGGCTTTGTAAAAATGAAGTACATTCCACTGGCATAAGAGAAACTGTGATGGATAGACTACTTATTGGAAAATTTCTTAGACTCTTGGAAAATTGGTTCGGAAGTTTAAACTGAAGTGTGAAAGATACCCACAGATGCTCCACAAATATGTATTACTTTTGTGAATGTCCTTTTAATTATATCATAGAAAATTACACATTTTGCTAATAACAGTCACAATAGACATTCCTAATGATAGTCTTAAGCACTACTACTTTGTACTGCTAGCTATTAACCTGATAATCTTATTAAATCCTTACTGATAAGTATTTATGTTTGTTGTAAATGATCCCTTTTATTTCACATTATTAGAATCGCATTTTTTTTTACTGTTATGACATGCACGATGTTTGTTTAGATTGAAGTGGTAGCGAAAGAATCTAGTTGCGTGTAAACGTAAATAAAAATAGAAGACAGTCCAGTTCACTCTCCTTTTGTCATCGTCATGTCAAGTCATTAGGAGTAAAGAATTCGCAAATTACAGCCACTCTGCCTTATTAATGTGTAAGGAAAGAATAGATGATGTGCCATTGGACGTACGTGTATGTATGTGCATGTACCTTCATAATAACAAATTAGTTATGTTAGCGCCGAGTTAAATCTTTCGCTATGCATTTGCCCAACTGAGTAGAATGGTTTATAAATATAAAAATATCGCCGATGGCTATTGAGTGAGTGTGATGTGATGATAATTACATAACAAAACAGCTCCTCACCTTCAAGATGATCAGACAAGATCACTACTCACCATAATACATCGGCAACCTAGATATCTTCAAATTATCAACAACTTTAGTTTACTTTTCGATTTCTGTGCATAGATTTCTGCATTCTTGTTGGCTTAACACAAATATCCATAGTCGTATAATAGAAAATAGCCGACGTTAATTCATGTTGTTTATTTTCAAGATTTCGTTCATGCTATAAATGATAGATGTACATATGCTGTAAAATCATCAGTAAATATTGCAAAGCTATATGCTACTCGGTCATTATTATTCTTAATGTACATATTGGAGATTCTGTAGATCAGCAATTAACTAACTTGCCCTTTTCTTTCCATTTTTGAATTGGTCATGATCATAATGCTAAACATAAATGTCATTGTACAAACAGAATTATAGCAAGGAGGGCACAGTAGTAAAATACCAGGTGCAAGTTTAAGTGATCCAAAAGAATATAATAATATTATGATCTAAATCATAGCATTCATATACTTAGACTCTAATAACATTCTACTACATAATATTGCTATGTACTCTATGCACTTATTTTCGTAAAAGAATATTATACTTTTACATCATTACATCAAGAGTTGTTCTACATTTTACTCTATCCCTTCTTATACAGAAGGCAGAGATTTTTATGAGGATTTTTTGGTGAATGCAACTTATTGAAACTACTTAGTCGTTCAGCAATGGAATATTAAAGATAATAGGATAGCTAAAGATGTAAGTATACGGCATTTGCTCTCTTTAGTCTTTCCAATGTAATGTGAGCCTAGGGTAGTGAGAGCAATACTATATTTTGCTGTTCTTTACTCTGTTATTGCAATGACTGGATTTACATTATAATTTTCAATGACTTTGCACGAAGTGGCGATAAAGTCGACGTCGGACGAAACCTCCGTGGAGGACGTTCCTGCACTAAGTAGTTGCTTGTCATGTCAATGTCTACGTCGCTTTGTGATCATTGTGAATGAGTGGCGCTTTATCTTGGCTCAGACTCGACTAGTGCGGAAAGCTATTGCAAAGCACCGCAACAGACAGATGTATATAATAGTCAGCTCAGGTAAGTATATAACTAAAATAAGTAGGGCCTGAGCAGATATCTCTGCTCAATATTATTTCATGTGTCCTAATCCCAGTGCGGACGCTGCTGTTGCATAGTGACGAACAATAATTGGCAATTATTTGGAACAAGACGAGCCAGACCTTGAGACTAGCTCAACTCAAACCAAATTGCTTATCTAAAGTGACTCACTTTTTCTCTTGTCTCCTTATTTTTGTCGAGATCAGGAATCAGGACAAAGGAGATTGCTTTGCATACAGACACAGAGATGCTATCCATTTGAAGGGAGTAAAGACACGTTTTCTCCTCTATTCAGCTATAGCATCAACATTGCTACACTCAATTTCAATTAACTATTACACTAACCACCAGTATTAGCATAATATTGGGATTATAAAACATTTGCTTGTCAGGAGTTACTTAAAGATTGGATCAAGAGTATTATAGCATCAGTAGATACAAGAAGCAGCATGCTAATGCACTCTTTGCATTTATTTAATGCTCTCTTATCTGATTCTCGTCAAGATTCGACATTTTTGGCAAAGATGCTAATAAATTTAATCTCCATTTCATACTAATGCACTAAAGCCAAGCTACAAGAAAATCTACTAAAGATTTGAAAACGAAATTAATCATAATGCTTAGGTCAAGATCAGCAGGACTATATTTATGCAATCTTTTTTGCATCTTTGTTAGCATAGAGGTTGCAAGTAGAAATTATCTGCCAATCCCACAACATATTATTACATAATTTGAAATTTTTTACGTGGAGTATTAAATCCACAATCCCTTTTCTTACACGCTCAATAATAAATTGATAAGTAGGTAGGTATCTACTTAATAAATCCTGCTCGCCATAATATAATAATAGTTAGGTACATGTGTGGTGGCATAATGAAATAACTAATTAAGTATTCACTGCACTTATAAGGGTCAAGTCCCACACGTGCATTGTAGTATAATCAGTAATTTAGTGACATAGAGAGTAGATTGGACTGAGCTTCAATTTAAAAAGATTGAGCTTCTTTGTAGTTAGTTATTTATTGAGAAAATGCCACAGTTGTATTTATTGTAATGCTTGTGTGCAAGGCACTGTAAAAATGATAATAAAATTAAATAAAATATAAAACAGGTCAAGTCAAAGATGATTCTCTCTTCATTCCCTCCACGCGGATTGTTTGCTAAAGGTTATGGAAATGAATGTAGAAGATTATTAGATGATTTGGTCATGACTACAATAATTGAGTCGTAAACCATACATGTTTATTGCTTTCTGTACGACTCGTGGTTAAGGTGAATGATATCTGCACCCAGTCACTCACTATCAATGGACAACGTTGCACTTTGCACTTGAACCAACTAAATGCATTACATAACAGCACTACAAACTTCATTCTTGTTCTAGATTAATATATTTTTATTGTAACTATCTTTTTGTGATTGGGAAGTGCAATGCTATCGAAATGTACAACTCTAAAATTCACTCGCACGATTTCATACAACTCATTGTGCTATTTCTTCACTAAATTACAACTTTATTCTACATACTATATGATTCCTACAGCAAGTAGCCACTAACTTAACTGTCCATTCTGTTTAAGTAGACAGAGTTAACATTAAAGATCGAACTATTAAATGCTAGAGTATGACCGTGATTTATCTTATTGCTCTTTTCACTATCATTCTTATCAGTTCAAACGCTGTAACAGAGAAACTGTCTTTAATTTATAGGCACGTGTCCAAACCGAGCATCTATGCACATCCTTTCTTTTAGCTGTATCTTCTATCGTATGCACTCGTCGGAACTCTTAATTGTACCAAAGATAAAATTCGACCTGTATCATAGTTTGCTAAATTTTCTGCACAATAATGTTTTGTCTACTAGTGTTTTCTGCTTGTGTTTCAGAACAAAATTTCGGATTGCATGTAGATTCCTCATCTTCAAATAATTTAGATAGATCTTCTAAATTCCTTCATCATTGAAAGTGAAAACTAGGCTGCATAAAATGTCAATGTTCATTCATGCGACAACAGAAACAAATCTCTCAACAATGAATGCTAACAATAAAAATGTAAACGGTCCTTACCTAAAACTGCACGTATTTATTGCAACTATAATAAAATAGCAACCTTTTTGTCATTTACAGGACTGACATGCAAATGCTCCTGTATTTTATTATAAAAGGAAAATACAGAGGTACGCAATGGGCCACAAGTGGGATATAATAATAACCTAAATATAAATTACATTCATAAAGGTAGAAGCCAGAAATAAATAACCTTTCATTGTACTTTATTGTTTGTAAAACCCAGATAATCTCTCTGTCTGTCCTAGTATCAGTTTTATGTGGCTATATAAATAGCTACGCTTCATTTTTACACATTTTGTCAATGATTTCCTTTGCTACTCAATATAAAAGACAAAACTTAGATTACTATGTTCTATACATTTATTGCACAAAGATTTACTTGAAGAACGTCTTCTCTATTTTACTTTCTTAATACACTAATAGCACGTGTATATGTACATGTAAAAAAAAATAGTCAAATTCAGTTATTTATCCTTTGAGATACATATAGAACTATTGCATGTAGCTTAGAAAGCCCATAAGCCTAAGGTTTATGCGTTAACAGTGTAAACTGAGTTTCATTTTTTACAATTTGCATTGACTATGAGAGGTAATAGACCCACATCAGTCACAGTTAATTTTTTGTCTATTAAAAAAGTAAATAAAAAAAATTTTTTTTTTCGTTTCGGAACATTGCAATATAATGTTGGTTATTATGAAAATACTTCCAAGATGATAACTGAAACTTTTCGAAAGGACATTTTAGTTTTAATTGTACAAACGCAAATTTCATATTTTACATAACTCAATGTCAAATTTAGATTGTTTTTAAGCATAGGCCCTTTTATCGCGTATCTAATGAATCCTTATGGGTATATCCCGCATTCGCATGTGGAATTTCCTTCCACAAAATGTTCAAGAAAGCAAAAACTATGAAATCTTTGACAAAGCAGTGAGACAGCTCATTATTAGGAACCGGCAATCTCCAAAATCAAACTACTACAATTTATAGTTCTAAAAAAAATTTAAAATGATACAACTATTTAACATGAAACTATTTTATAAATATTTGATCAACTAATTAATTTTTTAATCTAATAAGTAGTATAGTGACAATGAAGGCAGAAAACTTATTATAATGTAAATTGTAATCGGTTATTCAAATTTGTCAATAAACCAAACCATACCATTCAATTTCTACTTAAAGTTTTCATCTCGATTTTTCTTGGAATAATATATTTTCATTGACTAGTTCAAACTTCTGGATAATTCTAATTTTATTTTAAAGACTTTGACGGGGATACTGTTGTTGACATTTATATTACACAAGTTTCCAAATATTTGTAATATTCTCTACACGGCGAATGATATGTCGTCAGACAGTCAGTCAGTTCCTTCTCATTGAGAGTACTTAATTTAAAATAAAAATCCTTGCCTAAAAATTGGAAAGATCGTCTAGTAAATTATTCTCCAAAAATTCATGGTGCTTAATTAAATTGAAGAAAGCTTTATTTTCTTGTGTCCCACGGACTGCAGAATGAGTAGAGACGCGAAGGCGACTGTGAAAGAGACTTCCTTCGTCAATTGACTGTACATTGATATGCCT
>JAAAYG020039617.1:2576-13305 GCA_009936455.2 Tomocerus minor
TACATACGTTAATATTATCACAGATGTGGTAGGAAAGATGAAATTACTAAATTGTAAACTACTCCTCCACGAATGTGGTGAATGGTGATAACCACAATTGTATTAACAAGCTTAAAATAACCGATTTTCATATTGTGAATAGGATGTGGTTTGCACTTTACACTTTCTGTGCCTTAGTTTCATAGTTTATTATGTATTTACATAGCTTGTATCGTTTTTTGATGATGTGGGGGATGACGGGGTAGGCGCCTAAAGAGATCTATTAAACGTATAAGCGTAAGTGTATCAGGATACAATCAATATATGTATGAATATGCGGGTTATTACGTTTTATACGTCATACGTTACATGTCAGTGTCACTAACTAACTAGTCGAAACTAGTCTTTATTTGGTCTTTAGAATGATGATGGCATGATGGTATGTACTTTAGACCGACGGAGTTATATTTATAAAGTGTCACTGATCTAATGAGGCCTTGACTTTGTCTTATACTATACTTCATTTTATTGGATGCTATTTCATTTTGTTGTTTGTGGATTCACATTTATTGCCCTTAGTCTTTTAGTATTAGAATGAATGTATTAGGGAAAAGCATATGTGAAGAATATGAGAATCAACGACGAATTACACATAATGGAATCTTGGACTCTGGACTCATATTGCTGGTCCATTGTTGCAATAAGTTTATATGAAAAGCTTTCTTGATTCATATAGGACTTTATATACTAAATTATATTATTAAGTATATCCCTTGGAAATTTTATAGTCTAGTGATGATGATGGTCTTAGGAAGTTGTATGAAAAACATACATAATTTAGTACATACTACATACATACATAATTGTTGGCAGTTATAGCACGAAAAAAAGATAAATAATTCAGTCGTAAAGTCATAAGTAATTATAATCATAAGACGAACTGACGAGAAGAGGAGATGACTGGATGAAATATTATATGATATGCTAAGTAGAAGTAGTAATTGGTTATAAAATTCAACCAAACAATAATATGTGCGTTACGATTTAATTTTACTTTGAAAATGAGAAAATGAAACAAATGCACCATGTATCAGTTATGGTAGGTAATAAATTTAGAAAATGTAAATAGATTTCCGATGTATTCATTTGTTTTGATTCCTGAAAGACAGTTACATTCATGATTTTTAATATCATGTATTGCATGCTTGCGTGTTACACAAGGAAGATTCTTGTTGGCTGGATGTAGTTCTAGAAAAGTAATGCATTGTTATTTAGGTTGTTATTTTTGTGTTCCTCTGCAAAACAGATGCACATTTAGTACAATTATATTATGTTTTGCATGGAGAAGAATCGTAAATATAGTAACGTAAGTCTGCATGTGGTAGTAGTAATGGGTTGTAAAATCGAAAGTAAACGCTGACACATGCATATAATAGAGATTAAACAAGGGCGGAAGGACGCAATCTTCTGCCCTACAATTGCACATTTTCAGGTCACTTGCTCACAGGTTTTGAGATCAGGGATTTATTACCGAAAATGATGTATCATTATGATTCATATTCGTATATAAACATAGTGCATGTACCCAAAAAAAGTTAATCTGTTTAAGCTGTGCTAATGTAAGTTCTTAACAGAAAAATTGAAAGCATTATTTTCCATTCAGTGTTCGATTTCAAAAATTGCAATGAATAAAAATGGTAAATTAGACCTAGACACGGAATTGATGTTAATGGTTATTTAGTAAACTTTTTAACAGTATTGAATGATACTGTTATCTGTGAATGGTACATACGGTAAATGTTTAAAACATAATTTTATTGTTCTTTAAAGGTGACATCCTTGTTTTCATGCCTGGTCAAGAAGACATTGAAGTAACATGTGAGGTTTTAGCGGAAAGACTGGGTCAGCTAGAGAATGCTCCTCCATTGGCCATTTTACCCATTTACTCACAATTGCCTTCAGATTTGCAAGCAAAAATTTTCCAGAAGGCACCAGATGGAATACGAAAGTGTGTTGTAGCAACAAATATAGCCGAAACCTCACTTACAGGTCAGTGTTGTCTATAATATCTTACCTGTTTATTAACATTTATATGAGTACCTGCTCTAGAAAGATATCAAACTATTTATAATACAGTTATAGATATCTGTTCAAGGTTCAAAGAATTTTCGAATAGAGAGCAGATTCTATAATCCCTATAGTTTAGTGATAAGATTAGTAATGCTTATCCTTATCCTTCATTGTCATTTATGTATACAAAGATAAATTAGTGTCAAAAAAAGATTTTAATATTTGTAACACTTTTTCTAATGTATTTGCAGTTGATGGCATTATGTTCGTGATCGACTCAGGATACTGTAAGCTGAAAGTATACAATCCAAGAATCGGTATGGATGCTCTACAAATCTACCCTATCAGTCAGGCAAATGCTAATCAAAGGTCGGGACGCGCTGGACGCACAGGACCTGGATCGTGCTTTAGGTGAGTTCAGCAGCATGCATCGCATCCGCCAAAAGCCTTTTCAATAACCGTCATATTGCAATCTACACCGATAAATTAATCTAAAGAGCATCACTTTTGTACTGATTTTCTCCTTTTCCCCCCAAAAGTTAATTTAATAAGACAATAATGTAATGTGAGTGGGCTTTTTTGTTTTGTTGATTGAGCCGCATGGCTGTATAGTGGGAGATGAACTTATGTTTGATGTTAACATAATTTATGGCCTGAGTGTCGATGTGTAAAACACTCTACGTATTTATTGATCAAATCTAATCAGAAATGCAATATTAAGTTGGCTAAATGTAAATTCCCTGGGGTATTCCCCTTCTGAATACGTCATTGATCATGTCGTATTTGAGTTGTGGTAATCACATTTGTCTAGCCTGGGTAAACTAATCAACTCTGTAGTATCTGTGCTTGATAATTACAATGCTTTCTTGTTTACTTTTACATGTATGTGGATAATGACATTTTGAAACTATGTTACAGATTGTACATGGAGAGACAGTATAAAGAAGAATTGCTGATCACGACCATTCCAGAAATCCAACGTACAAATTTATCTAATGTAGTCCTCCTTCTAAAATCTCTTGGTGTTCAAGATCTACTTCAGTTCCACTTTATGGATCCGCCTCCACAAGTATGACATCAATATTTAATCGTTGACCTTATCATCATGAATATGGAGCATAGTTCCGTAGTTTATAGATCAATGCTGAAAAATGGCTCGTTTTTTAATGATTTTCAGGATAATATGTTAAATTCCATGTACCAGCTTTGGACGTTAGGAGCATTGGATAATACTGGACGTTTAACTGATTTAGGCAGATCTATGGTTGAATTTCCACTAGATCCCGCTTTATCTAAAATGTTAATTGCGTCAGTAGATATGGGATGCTCTGCAGACATATTAATTATCGTTTCCATGTTGTCTGTACCCGCTTTGTTTTACCGACCGAAAGGACGCGAGGAAGACGCTGATGCAGTAAGGGAAAAGTTCCAAGTGCCAGAATCTGATCATCTCACATACCTGAACGTATATCACCAATGGAAAACAAATAAGTAAGGGTTCATTCAATAGTTTTAAATTCATATTTGAATAAAGAAATGAGTGACCTAGTTTTCAGTAATTTGGTTGTATAGGTGCATTGTTAAATTCCGGAAATATAACTAATTACTGATTGATTGTTGTTTTGTGCAGTTACTCAGGAACTTGGTGTAATGAGCATTTCATACATGTAAAAGCAATGCGGAAAGTACGAGAAGTAAGAAGTCAGCTAAAGGACATCATGGACTCTCAGAAAATGAAATTGGTTTCGTCAGGAACAGACTGGGATGTGATACGTAAATGTATTTGCTCGGCCTATTTCCATCAAGCAGCTAGACTGAAGGGAATTGGAGAATATGTCAACTGTCGGACTGGAATGCCCTGTCATTTGCATCCTACATCAGCTCTCTTTGGAATGGGATACACTCCTGACTATGTTGTTTACCATGAACTCATAATGACCCATAAGGTAAGGCTTCTGTTTTAATCTATAGTTCTAATTTTAGACAGGATTAAAATTCATTTTTCTATATTATAACCACAAGGATAGATGTTTCTTAAGCAATCTGTGGTTATACAATTATATCGGTTATATTGCGAAGGAATTGATTGTGAAATGAATAGACAATGTGGGTGACCGTTTTTAGCCTGCGTAGTTCTAAACTTAGCTATAATTGAAATGTGATGACGATCAATAAAACTGCTTTTAATGCACGATACAAGATACAACTAGTTTGCGCGTCTTTAGTGTACAGTTAATAGTTTTTGCATTGTATGTCAAGTATGAATTAAACTTATGTAGTTACGTACGTATCTCAATTTCTTTATAGTTGTTCAACGTTCTGTTTAATAGATTCGGTTAAACAAAAGGCTATAAGTTGAAATTAGTACAACATAGAGGTTCATATGGAATAGATAGAGTAAGGGTAATAAATCATGCTGATGTATGTATGTGAACGTTGATTGAAGTAGTGTAGTGCACTGTCAGTCCAAAACGTAGTTTAGTTTGAAAGATAGAGTGACACATGCGATATGAATTTTGAATTATTGTCTGTAAATCTGCCAGTTTGTGTATTATATTTATATGTGAATGCTTACAGCAGCGTTTCGTCATTAATTAGCTTGGATCAACAATAGTAGTTACTAAGAGTAGTATTAGTAGAAGTGCGCACAATATTAAGTACCTACACTCAATCTACCTAAGGAAAACACTCTTCGTTAACCTTTGGCTTTCTTGAGATATCAGTGTTCTAATAATTAGTGTTTTAATGAGCTAGCTCGCTTCTAGTTTGAAAATGAAAATCTCTATATGATATAATCGACAAAGGAAAATTTCTAAAAAGTGAGGATTCTCAGCCTTTGCTTCCGATTACGTACTGTAAATACCCAGTTAGTGATGATAATTTACTTACCTCGTCTCAGCCAGTTAGCATTTTTGCCTTCGGAATTTCAGTAATAAAATCTGTATCTGTACGAGGAGACAGATATAAATATTTTAAGGAGCTTGTTATGTTTGTTTGTTAGGAGAGGAGAATTAAAATTTGCGTCCTCTTGCAACAATTAGCTAGATAATTTTCCAATTATGGAAAAGGCTGTTAGAGTAATGAAAATGAGTTTACCCTGTAAGTTATCACATTTATTATGATTTATGTGGATAAATCCGTTTTGAACGACACGGGGATACACAGAGGATCGGCGAAGATCAAGGAATCAAAGAATAAAGCTATGGATAATGAGAATCATATGAGAATGAGCTCATTGTAAGCAAGTATTAAAAGCATTTCTTTGGCATGAAGGCTGTACCTGAAACAATATTGTCAGCAACATAGTAATTGCTTCTGATTTATAGCTCTTTTGTCGCTACGATGTCGTAACAATTTCATTGTAATTGCGAGGAAGGAGAGGAAGTTTGAGGATAACTAGTCTAGCATTATACATGTTTATGGGATATTATGCTAGCTAAAAGACTAGCATTATGCAGTATTTGCTTGAGCGTAATATGAACAAAGCCGTTTATCACCTATCTGTTCTGGTGTTAGGTACCGGCATGTGTTGAGTAATAGATTTAGATAAGCATTGTTGTGATCATGATTAGGATGGGTATTTTCAATGGTTCATTCAGCATTTGTAAAGGGATACGATAGAGAGATGGAATTTTCAGGTGGTAAAAATGTTTTAGATTTCTTCATTCATAGCCTCATCACTCCTACAAAGTGTGAATGCATGGACAGAGTTGTGAAAGTTTATGCTTGAATAATAATAACATAGGATTTTCCTAATTTATTATGATAATTTATTGTTCATATTGAAAATTGAAGAAGATCCTTTAGACAATAGAGGATTAGTTGGTGGGTAGAGGAGTCTAGGAGTTATTATTTAATGGGAGAGATAATAGTGGTAGCAAATGCTTTAAAAGCCAGGAAACTCATTAGGTTTAATAAGATGTCCTAAATAAAACTTTGCAAATTGTCTTTTTCCGTGATTTTACAGGAATATATGCAATGTGTTACATCAGTGGACGGTCATTGGCTTGCGGAATTGGGTCCTATGTTCTTTTCCGTGAAAGAAACTGGACGAACTCGTGTCGATAAAAAACGAGAAGAGATCGAACATAAACGTGACATGGAGTCAGAAATGAAATTGGCGGAAGAAGATATGAAGCGTGAAAAGGAATTAGCATTGTTGCAAGAAAAGCAGAAAGTAAAGAAATATGATATACTGACGCCAGGTCTTGTTGAGCCGAATACCCCACGAAGGACTCCTTCCCGATTCGGCTTGTGATGTCACATCCTCATCACGAACAAGTGTTAAACTTATATTTATCCTGACTGATTGTGAGATGCAAAGTTCTAATAGCCAATACATGATATCAGTTTCATTTGAAAATATTAAATTACAATGTAATGTAATTTTGCAAAATACTACTTGTTATTGTATTGTATTATATTTGAAAAATGATGGCATAATTTGGTGAAATTGAGATAATTATTTATGTTTACCATGATATCGCTGTAAAATCTCCGTCTTTGTTCCAATTTTGAAGTTTTTATTGGAAATCTTTAGGGAATAGTTCTAGGGAGAGTTGTAATTTAAAAGTTTGTAAACCGTGTATGTACATAAATGTTTTTTCAAAGAAATAAAACACTTTTATGTGACAATGACGAAAAGAAATTGCATTGAAGATAATGTATTCATTTAACTTAATGACCAATATCATATTTATTATATCTACTTAACGTAGATTATTGCATTATAGATAAAGAATATTCGTAGGCTAATATAAATATTTGCCCTACTAATATATCCATGAGATAATGTAGTAATTGGGGAGGGAACCGACTATTAAAATACCTATTCAGCCACTTTAATTAGTTGGTGAACGTTTGGAAATTTGATTTCGTTTATTTCACTGTCATGCATTTTGTCATTGTTTGTCTGAGTGTATTTAGTATTAAAGTGTGTTGGTTAGGACATTGCGCAGGTTTAAGTTCATAGACGAACAAAGTAGGAGGATTGAGGCATGCAAAGCCTAACTACACAATGTAATTACATGTGCTATTAGAAGTTGTGTGGCACATTTCCATCTTCATTCTCTCATGGGTTTCTACAGGATTGTGCGAGAATTACCAATTCAATTTGACTTCATTCAAGTAAATTGAAATTAATTACTCGTCAGTTATTTATTAGTTGGGGATTGCGTTGAATTGAGTGCCACTTCGTCAGTTAGCGTTAGCAGAAACTGCTATTAGAGTCGAAAAGTAAATATATGCTTGCACTTCCATTGTATTTTTAATTATGAGTTGTGAATTCCTCTCGCTTTTAGTTTTGATAAATGCAATCGAATTTTCTAACCGCTAATGCATGTTCGTATGGTTAAAAAGTTTAATAATACTAAATACGTTTCTTAATGGGGCCTGGGTAAGTGGATTCAATTGAAACTTGAAAGTCTCTATTGTCATTGCCACAGTTTTTTAAAGGAATCTGTCCAATTTTCACAAAACCTTCAGTATTTCCTCCTTTTTCATGTAGCTAAAGAAAAGATTTAGAAATATGGAAAAAAACTTGTTCTTCAGTTGCATTCTTGTAATTTTTGTTGTTCAAGTAATTACAATTTAAAAATGTATGCTAATGATGATTTATAGTATCTTCCATAGTTGATGGCATTGTAGAGTTTTTTAAATAGGTATGTTTTCTGTCACTTGCTACTAATGCTACTAATACAAATGCATGTATTTCTACCATTTGTCCATACACTTATGTAATGGAAAAGTTGATGTAGCAAATTAAAGGCCTGGGAGCTAAAGGTGCTTAAACCTGAACTCAAGAAAGAATTTATTGACATCAGTAGTGTGTACAAATAGTATACATACATATATATTAATAAGTAACATGAGATATATACGCTGAATACGGTAAATATACGTTAGTCGAGGGACGATGGGAATCAAGATGCAAATAAGTCAATTTCTTAAGGTTTAGGTTTATGGTTAGTGGAGTCCATTTACTTAAATGCTTAAAGTGACACGTTACTCACTATAGTGGAAATATAAATCTAAATAGCTACTACATAAGACTTATTATAAGGTATATATGGATGGATGCGATGGGAGGAATATAAATGTACTTTTACACTGACAGGTGCACTTGGAAATATAAATGTATATTTTGCATGTAAATAATGAATAGATTAAAGTTAGTAGTGAAGCTTAATGCAAGAGTTAGGCAGGAGGTTCAGCAAAGTACGTCGAGAGTATTCTTGGCTTGAGATTTTTCTGTGCATTAGAACAGTAATAGATAGAGAGGCATGAGATAGACAGAAATTACTTACACGTTGAATGAATTGAGAGTTGGTTGTGTGTTATGTATGAATGTGGCCGTGCCGTGAGACAAATTTGGTTTTATGGCATTTTCTGTAGTCTCCTCTTGAAAGATAAACAGTAATTACAATAGGTTTGATGTTCTGTGGCAGAATGCATATTGCACGTTGATTTTGCTAGAATATTAATACTCACCTGTTAGATGGATGGAGGTATTATTAAAGTAAAGCTAGCGTGACTGAAGTTGACATGGCTCTCTTTGATTGTTGATATTCAAACTCTCATCATGTACATAATATTCTTCTGCTATTTATTGTTGCTGTATTACGGTACTTGGAAGGTAGGTAGGGATTGATACAGTTTTTATATGACTATATGCACTATTATGATATTTTTATTCTGTGATAGGTATGTGTAGTTTTGAAATAAGGCAAAAGGAGTTGCAAGGTTGAAATTAGGTTTAAAGGTTGACTATCCCACTGTTAGCTCGACTACTCCTATAGCTATCTACATTGTATCTAGTGTATATTTTTACTATCGCTGTTAAGTATACTTGACTCAAGTCGTAACACTGATAACTATTGTTATCTACTGTATGCATGTGCATTAATTTATGTAAAAACAGTTCTTAACTGCTCTTCATTCTATTTCGTAGGCTGATACAGAGGTGAGTCAACTATTTGCAATTTTGATGACATGTTTCTTGTGTGGAGCTACATAAATCCTCCTCTGTAGGATTTTTGCACAATAAATAAAATTCCCTTATGAAAATTAGATTGCTGATTAGCTCCTGGGCTGGCTTAGAGCTTAACGCAATTACTCTGCTCTTGTACTTGTGCTATCCATGGCTGAAAAGATAAATAATTTTATATTCATCAACTCTGAAGAATTTAATAGTATCGCATATTAAAACATTAATATTCTCTCGTCGCTTGTATTTCGTTTAAAGCTTTCAGCTTCTGTTTAACGCTAGTCTCTTAGTCGCTAGGTCAAAGCTAGACATAATTGGAATAAAAAAAACTAATCTATAAATAAATAAATAGATACTTGCTTCAAGAAACTAAGAATCGCTAAGTGAATAAGGTCAACTTTGAAAGAACTTGATAATGAATTAAATTACACTTGCCAATAAGGGACCTTTAACTACTATTTATTTACAATAGCTCGTCTTCTAACTTCGTACTAGTTCGTAAATATAGGTAGGTAGCTATATTATAATAATAGGCTCATATAAATTACTTTAGTATCTAGATGACTGTCATGTATGTAATAGTTACAAGAATATCCTTTAAAGCAGCGGTAGACCACACAAAACACACATTTGTATTTGTGGAATCCTATGGTAAAGAAATTTTAGAATTTCTCAATATTTCTTTACAATCACAATCATAATAATCACCTGTGTGATTCAGAAATAGAGAATGTTTGTGTGTGTGTGCACTAAAAGACGAAATGGGAGACAGGATAGAATCAAATGATTTTAATCGACTACTAATAGACTCTCGCAATGAGAGTCAACAGTCAACAATCAACTCATTTAAAATTAGTTATCAGTAGCAAAGAAATTGGTGACGAGACCGACTGAACATGACAGATAGGCTCCCTTTCGTTATCTACTTTTTCTATTGTTGTTTTTCTTATTTTTTATTATGCAATTCTATTGATGTACACATCATATTGCTCGTGTCTCGATCAAACAACCCCACAACAGGGTTAAAGAACTTGACCGCTGGGGTAGTCGAGATTTTAATAGATACATGTAATTCTCTTCGAACATTGTCACTCATTTTATCTAAGAATATCTAGCCAATATCATTCGCAACTTTGTTTAGACACTTTTTGTAATCGAGGATTAGGATCGCTAAAACTGTCAGAGTGTGATATCGTTGCCTTCTTAATACCTTTTCTTCACATGACTTTGCACGAACTTATTCATTAATTACACAATATTAATTACTATTGCCGTTTTATAACGAAGATAATTATCACGCTATGTTAGTCACAAGCCAAGTAAAGAACCCATGTTTAAATTGACACTATTTACTTTACTGTAACATCTAATTACATATTTAGCACTGTTCGCTTTCTGAGATCAGGTCAAGTCTTCTGAAATAATTAATTTCTACTCTTAGATGTCAAGCGTCATTTAGCAATGCAAAAATCAGTTAATCCGTCTATTACCAACTCATCTGTGTATGTAAGCTAATCAAGATGCATTTCGCATAATATAAGCTATTTGATCGATGAGCATCTTCTAAAAATCCTGACTGGCAACTATATGGTATGTCGCAGAAAATGAACACCAATTATTAATTATAATATTTATCGACTACAAATTCGGAGAGGTGAGTGGCTGCTGCCGAAGGCAGCTGCCATCTCACCTCGG